>WEKY01012160.1:0-10316 GCA_013390045.1 Picathartes gymnocephalus
AATATAATGTAATGTAATATAATGTAATATAGTAATTTAATATTCCTTGGGGGGCTCTGCATCACACAAGTTGGAACATGGTGTGTTTGGGTTGTCACTTTAATTTTTTAGCATTAATTTTGCCTATGCTGATTGAAAGGTGTTTGGAAAATTCTGGGGTTCTACTGCAAAGTGGCTCCTTGAAGGTGGCATGGAGTTATTAAATGGAGTCATTGAAGATGTTCAGGACTATTTAAAAGTTTTTATTTTCTACATCAAGGAAATGTATTTTAACTTTTTTTTTTTCCACTTTTTGAAGGCATAAAGTAAAAGAAAGGATAAATTTCAATAGTAAAATTCACCTTTTTTCTGCAACCACAGTGATATGTCTTCCTGACTTGATGACACTTTGATTTTCCGAAGAAAGTCCTGGTCCCTTGGTTAAAATGAATGCTGGTTAAAATTAATTGCAGCTGCACAGCAGCTGTGGATCAGAACAAAGCTGTTGTGTCTTCCCTTTGCTGTTCTTCTGAAAGTTATAGGGAAACTGCAAAGTCCTGGATAGGCTATAAAGACATGGGCAAGGCTTTCTGTACCCACTGTGTCCATTTTCTGTCCTCAGATTCCAGCAGGTTTCAATGGGTCTCTGATATTGAGGAAACATCCATGGCAGTGTGGTGGCTTGTGACTCCCAGGAATGGTTGGGAATTTCCTTGGGCTGTCAGGTTATATTGGTACAAAGAATAATCTCCCCTTTTCTGCACTTTTGAATTAAAATCTCAGGTTTTCTTTCAAGCTGCTAATTTGCTTTTCTTTTTTTTTTTTTTTAAATGCGTCGCATCTTTTTGGGGTTCTGCTGTTCTTTTCATCTTCTAGAAAAGTTTTAAGTAGAGTTGTTTACCTCCACAAACAATGTTTTTGGGAAAAATGGGTTTCCACGATAATGGGGAAAGAAAAGTTTTAATTTTTATCCCTTAGCCAATTAGCAGAACTGTTTAAACACAGAACAGAAAAAAAACAGAGACTTGTAACACAAAGGCTGTCCCTGCTGTTGAATTCCTAGGAGATGGATGGAATGTCAGTTATTATTGACACTCAGTAAGATCAATTAATGCTTTTATTGCCTTGACTTCAGGCTCCTTTGGTGATCCTCTATGGGCCACCCTGTATTTAGCTGAAAATTAAAGGTGTTGGAAAATGAATGGAGCATCCCGTGTTGACACGAGGCAGCAGGGTAGGTGATTCCTGTGGGATTTTTGGATGTGGATCTCCAAGGCCTGAAGGGGTGAGGCTCTGTCTGAGCTCAGGTCTGCAGTGACAGTGATGAGAAGAGTGATTTTAAGCAGAGTTGTCTCACTAGAGGAGGACGCAGTGATAGCTCATCCTCCGTGAGCAGCCTCAACCTCCACATTGTCTCCTGATCCTGCAAATTCCTTTTGTGTGTGGGGCCTGAGCAGTGTCCACTGCAGGAGTCCTGGATCGCTTTGGACAGGATGGGCGAGGTGAGGATGGGGATTTTATATTTATATTTTTTAATTTTAATTTTAATTTTATATTTTAATTTAATTTTAATTTTATATTTTAATTTTTTTAAATTTTATATTTTATATAAATATTTTGTATTTATTTTATTTGCCGGCTCCTCTGCAGCCCACTAATGCACATTGGCACTCGGAGGGAGCCTGCCGCTCCGGCGGGGCTGCCTGGCCTGCTCTGCCTGGGCACAGCAGGGATCAGCACCTGAGCAGCAGAGCCTCAAAGCCACGCCCATGAGCACCCCGGTCCCTTTCACCCTCAATCACTTCAGACTTAACCTTCCAGATAAGCGGGAAAACGTCCCTTGCCTTCCCTTTCGACTGCAGCAGCCACCGACACGAGGTATAAGTAGATTATTGGGAGGCTGGCAGAGCAGGAGATCCATGACTTCTGGTTGTAGTGGTCATTTAGACAGACAGTATTTGTCTGGGAATATTTTTAACTGTAAAATGATGCAGACGTGAAAGAAACCCGAGCTGCACTCTGGATACAGGGGCTGTGTTCCAAGAGCCTGTAAGGAAGTGTAATCCTTAATTTGGATTCTGTGGTCCCCTGGTGAATAAAGTCCTACCATGCAAACTTGGTGACATTTCAGTAAATGAATTGTTTACCTGTTGATTGATTATTATAATCCTTCTTGCATTTTATTTGATGTTTTCCCCTCATTTCGTTAGTTTGGAAGTCACTTTAAATTAATTATTCTCAGGCCTTTCTTCAGTGCCAAACAGGAACACTGCTGCTCAAATCAAAAACTGGGAGAATCAGGAGCTGGTGCTGGAATATGAGGGGCACTGAGACAGCCTCACGGTTATATTTCAGTTTGGTTTGGGTTTTGTGGCCATCAGGGAAGTGTAATTTACCTCTTCAAGCAGGTTGGGAAAATGGAACAAAAAGTCTTTAACCATCTGGAGGAGGGGTAGAGAGGGGATGGCCAAGGCTCTTTCCACCTGAGAGCAGACGCAGGTTAGAGAAGAAATTCCATGTAAGGATTTACTTTTTTCCATAGGAAGAGTGATGAAACAGTGGGAAAAACACCAAGACAAGCTGGAGCAACTCCATCCTTGGAGATCTTCAGGCCTAAATGGGCAAGGCTGAGCAACCTCTTGAGGCTGAGCTGTGTGGAGCAGCAGGCTGGTTTACACGTGCTCATTAAGACACTGAGAAAAGGATTAATTCAGTTTGAGGTGCCTGAGGAGAATGCTGGCACTGTGCACAGATAACAGGAGCATGTTGTGTGTCTGCTGAGTGTTCCCTTCTGAATGTTGGTGCCACATTGAAAAGGCTTCTCTCAATGCAGAGGATGAAATCAGGGATTGCAGGCTATTTGTTTTGTGTGTTACACTGATATCAAGCCCTGGAGACAACACCTAACTCCAGGACCTGAAGGACCACTGAAAAAACCATTTATAACTGTTCAACATTCTAGGGTCACGTAACAGTAAAAAATTCCATACCCTTCATCAATATTTTAAACTTTCATTTTGAGGAGGGCATGAGAAGCTGCATCCAAGTCCTCATTTGGGCTGGAGAGCCATAAAATGTGTTTGTCACAGCTGAGGATCTGGCCCTGGATGGCCCCACATGGCCTGGCAGGAGAAGCAGGTATTGGAGCAGAAAAATAAAGCCATGGTGTTGTTCTCAGCCAGTAATGGAGAATGAGCACATGGTCAACATGGATCTTGAATTAACAAGTTTTTCTTCAGAGTGCATTACAGAGCATTAGACAACCACAGAGGCTTTTTACACATCCCTTTCTGCAGGGAAAACATTTGTGATAGCGTCTTAGGTTGCAGTGCAAGATGTAACAAAAAGTCTGTATTCTATTCCCATCTGTTCAAACCAGGTGGGGCAGGGTTCTTTATCGCTCCCACACCCATCCTTCCCTGCGGGGAGATCTCTTCTGTTCCTGGGCCATTGAGTCTCACTGCAGGACTGATAAAATTCCATCATTCCATGGGGAGAGGCTCCACTCAGGGGGGAGGAGCCGAGCATCCCAACCTGGATAGAATGGGAGACTGAGAAAAGCACAGGCAGCCTTTTCCACTGGATTCCCAGAGGAAGAGCAGAGGACCCTTCTGTGCTCCCACTGGAGCTTCAGAGGAAAACTGCACCCTTCCACAGGATCCCTGCTCCAACAAACCCACACCTGTCACTGTGGGAGGGCTGCAGCCACCATCCAATGGCACTGCTGCCAACGCCCTGAGTGACAGGGGGTCAGGCTGGATTCTGACTCTGTCAGTGTTTTGTACTGCTGCATTTTATTTTCATTTTCCTATTCAAAGAACTGTTATTCCTATTCTCATATCTTTGTCTGAGAGCCCCTTAATTCCAAATTGATAATAATTTGTAGGGAGGGCGTTTACATTTTCCACTTCAGGGGAGGCTCCTGCCTTCCTTAACAGACATCTGTCTTTTCAAACCAAGACAGACAGATAAAAACACATCTTTTGCTTTCCCTGTAGTGGGAGTGAGATAAGGTTTATATATAAGAGAAAACTGAAAGAATGCTTTCAACTAGCACAAAAATTTCTGGAACTTCTGAGATAACTGAGGAATAAAATGAGTTTTATGTGTTTCACTTTTCTGGAGAGCTGAAAAAGCCTCCCCACTCCTGGGTCAAGTAACATAAATAAAGTTATTTGCTCTACAGACAAGCATTGAACTTAAATATTATGTGTGGCATAGTAATTAAAGAGGCGCTGGTTTTGGTGTTTCTCCCAGGTTGTTGGTAATCATGGAATCCCTGAGGCTGGAAAAGCCCTCCCAGCCCATGGAGTCCCAGCTGTGCCCGATGCCCACCTTGTCCCCAGCCCAGAGCTCTCAGTGCCACCTCCAGCCCTTCCTTGGGCACCTCCAGGCATGGGCACTCCAAAGCTCCCTGGGCAGCCCCTGCCAAGGCCTGAGCACCCTTTCCATGCAGAAATTCCTGCTCCTGTCCAAGCTGAGCCTCCCCTGGCCCAGCCTGAGGCCGTTTCCCTCATCCTGTCCCTTGTAATCTCAAAGGTTTACAGGAGTGTTTGTGCTGGAGCTGCAGTGAAAAAAAAATGCTTTTTTTTTTCTATGCAGTGAGTTTGCCATTCAAACTCGGAATCTTTTTTTGTGGGGTGATCTGCTTCCAAATGTTTCTGATGGAAAGATAATTGGAATGGAAGAACTGTTTCAAGATGAAATGAATTCTTTTATCCTGGTGTGTGAATAGTGTTGGGTCAACTGCTGGATATCAGATTTGAGGGGAGGTAAATTTTGCTAAAAATGTGCAAATGCATTTTTAGTGTGCATTTTATAGTTAAGGTAAATTTTGTCACTTGGCATAGATTTATTCCCATAAAACAGAATACAGATAGGCAGGCCTGGACGAATGTTGACAAAGTTTATGTGGCGATCTTTCAATTTATTTTTCTATTTCCTTTTATGTTTATGTTAGCATTTCACTCATCTGTAAATAGAAAATCTTTCATTCTGAAAGTTGTTTCCAACTTAGATTAACTGCCCATGAAATTTACAAATTAGAGTTCTGTGAATAACCTTTTTTTTTAAACCGTGTTCCACATACTCCTCATATTTTGCACTTTTTTGTTCATTAAATTGAAGGATGACTGTAGGGACAAATACCAATAAGACGGGAACATTTACTCATTACCTTGCATTAGTTCCGCTGCACATTGCTTTGCTTCCCTACTCAAGTCTTCCCTCTACTTCCCTAAAACCTTCCAGGTGGGAAGGAATATGCCCAGACCAGAGTAGGGCACTTCCAGAGGGATTCTTAGGGGAAAAGGGCCGTGTACCAAGTTCACCTTTTGTGTTTCAGAGTCTTTCTCTTGCCTGTATTTCTTTTAGCTTTTTACAAGTATGGTCACCTTCAGATGTCCTCACTAATTGAAAATTCCTGGGGTAAAGAAGGTGGGGAAGACTTCTCCTTCTCTATCCTAAGGACAGTACTTTTCTCTGATTCATTGGAATATGAAAATATGAAGTGTGCATGGCAAGAGAACTGTCTGAGGACCTCACAGAAGTTGCTGCTTCCGAGGCTCAGTATTGTTACCCCTCGGATAATTTTATTTTCATTTTACTTTGATTCAAAAGTGCTTTGTGGGAGGGATTCAGCCATTGCAGGAAGTACTTTATAAAGAGCTGTGGTGATAGCAAAAGGGTTTCTTCTATGGATATAAATCCAGAATTTTATGTATTTTCTTCTAAAATTAATTTCTAGCAAACTCCCCATTCCTCACTCTGCCAGGGTTCACCTTTGGTTATGAATTAATGAGACATATTTACATTAATATCTGTATAAATACATACTCTCCACTTGGTTTTTGGAGTGATATTAAAAGGACCTGTTTTAAAATACTGGAATAAAATGAATCAGAGAACTGTCAGTTCAAATGCCTGAAACTCTGTCCTCGAGGTTCTTTGAGATGTTAAATGGGACAAGGAGGGGCAGGGATAAGGTGGACTGTGGGCTTTTCTCACTCAGAAAGAGCTCAGTGCTGGGAAATGGTTGGTGAGGACCCAAACCTTTGAGTTGTAGATTTTGTTTTCAAGGTCAGAACCCAAGAAATCATCTGTGGCAGAAGAGGGATGGAATTTCCGTAGTTTCTGGATTAGGTGGGCTGTTAAGTAACAGAAATATCCTGGAGGAAACATGCTTGGAATGTGAAGTTGTGGAATCACAGAATAGCTGAGGTTGGAAAAGACCTTCAAATCCAGCCATCTACCAGCACCCCTCTGTTCCCCACTACCCATGTCCTCAAGTGCCACATCCACAGGTTTTTTGAACACTTCCAGGGACAGGGACTCCACTCCTGCCCTGGACAGCCCCTCCCAGTGCTTTACAACCTTTCAAGTGGAGAACTCTTTCCTGCTGCTGTCCAAGCTGAGCCTCCCCTGGCCCAGCCTGAGGCCCTTTCCCCTTGTCCTGTCCCTGTTCCCTGCGAGCAGAGCCCGACCCTGCCTGGCTGCCCCCTCCTGTCAGGGAGTTGTGCAGAGCCACAAGGTCCCCCCTGAGCCTCCTTTTCTCAGGCATCACTGAGACTGAAATTTATAAGCTGCTGATTTGAATAAAGAGGGACAATTGTTTTCTTCCGTGAACTTGTTTGCTTTGGCAATTTTCTTGTGACATTACTAATTTTATGTCAGTGTTTTATTCTGCTGGCATCTGTTTATTCAAATACTGAGGCGACGCAGAGACTGAAGAGTGATTTTCTCTCTTAAAAAATAAATCTTTCAAATCCAAGTGCCACAGAGAAAAGCAACGAGTGTTGGCCTCTGGGGCTCCTGGCACACATTCTGCAGTGGGACCATCCAGTTAGATGGCAGGAAAATATCAGTGTGATTTCCCCTTCCTAAACCTGGTTCCTGGGGCAGCTGCAGGTGCTGTGGCAGGAGAACTTAATGTATTCCAGAACAGGGAGTTCATGGCACTCTGCTCTCTGCATATTTTGTCTTTTTTGCTAAGTTGTAAAAGCTCTGTAGAAGTAAATTTCTTTGAAGTGTTTGCAAGGTTATTTTAACTGGAAAGTTAAAATATAGAGTATTACCTTTGAATGTGCAAGAGGTGTAAAACACTGGCTTTAGTGTCATAAATATACAATGAAAAAATACCTGAGTTTTATGTTCTGTGACAGCACTTCCATAAAATACCCTTTTGTAATGAGTGAGGAACAAGTTTCACAGAGCTGAACTTTAAAACAAACTTTACTGCTGCAGCAGCTGCTGCTGTTGTCTAGAACGAACCACATTGTAAGAACTTCAACCTCTTCCCCACCGTTTGCTGTTTGTGAATTAATACTGTGGGTCATTTTAATTCTTACATAATTTTTGTACTTGTGTCTGCTTAGAAGCCAAATGGGATGAAAGGATGAATCACTAGTGCTCTCAAGTACAAGAATCAGAAGCTGCTCAGAATTTAAATTGGAGCTCTCTAAATATTACACATAATTAATCTCCTGGGAAGGTGGGAAACTGAGGATTTCCATGTGTTAATTGTACATCAAACACCTTTTGCTTCCCTCGGTAAATGTCAGGTGACCCAGATGCAGCTGCACCCTGATAAACCTGAGCACAGAAACACCAGGAAACTGGAGAGGAATTTTGCACTTTAGTACTAGGAGAAGAGAGAGGATTTTTGTCACCGCTTTTCCTAAAGAGCTGAAACATTCCATGTTTTCTGGAGTCCCAGAGCCATGTGCACTTTGCCTGTGTTGATGGCAGTTGTCCTCACTGCTGCTCCATAAGTTCCATTGGAGTGGAGGGACTTTCTGCCTCACTGCCTGGGACAAATCCTGGAGTCTCTCATTTTTGGGAGCTGCTGTCAGAAGTTGACATTTCTGCACCATTTGTTTCGGGTGACAGGAGCTCAGGTGAGCTTTTTCAAGCAATTCACTTAGTTCCCTTGATTTCCGAGCCACAGGAAAAGAAATTAGTTTATTCTGGAATCATTGCTGCAAATTCAGTGGAAGAAACTCCTCCTTGTGAGAGTGGGCAGGCCCTGGCACAGGGTGCCCAGAGAAGCTGTGGCTGCCCCTGGATCCCTGGCAGTGCCCAGGGCCAGGCTGGATGGGGCTTGGAGCAGCCTGGGACAGGGGGAGGTGTCCCTGCCCATGGCAGGGGGTGGAACAAGATGGGCTTTAAGGTCCTTTCCAACTCAAACCGTTCTATGAATTTCTAAATGAGCTTTCTTCACCTCGGTGTAGTTTTCCATCGCCTGTCAAGGGCATATCTGGAGAGAGCACTGGGGAAAACCAGCCTGTTGTGCTCAAGAGCCGGGGATTTACTGCAAAATGATGGTTGAGGCCTTGCTTTGAGCAGCCCTGAGCAGGGCAGTGCTGTGGCACTGAGGGGGCAGGAGAGTGGACAAAGACAGGGAATTTGTCTTTGGCAGGAAAGGGTCTCGCTAAACCTGTGGGGGAGGTTTCAACCCTGGGCCTCTTAGAGAGGAGACTGGAGGTCTTCTGGCATCTCAGCACAACGCTGCTGCCTGGGGTGTTGTCAGACACTGAAACAGTTCATGCCTCAAACATTGATATAAAGTTTTGCTCATTTTAACAAAAACTGTAAAAAGAAGCTACAACCAAAGAAGCCTCCCTGAAGACACCTGACTGGGACTTCGGGCTGAAAGTCCAACTGCTGATCAGATAAAGGGAAATCCATTGTTCTGTCATCTCAGACGGCGGGAAAGGTGTGCATCCACCAAAAGGCCAAAGGCACAGCCGCGCTGCGGATCATCCTCTGCTGAGTTTGGGGTGGGGGAGAGCACAGCTCACAGAGCCAGGTTTACACAGATTCCCCCCCAGCTGAGGGAGAGGAGGCGGTTTCGGGTGCCTGGCACAACCTCTGCTCAGAGGCAATGAACACCCATCCTCCGGTGACACAAACCGGCCCAGCTGTGAAACCCCCCAGCCCCACAGGCCACATCCCCGGGACTTTGAGGTGAGAGGCCGCTGAGGGGGAGCCACGATCCATCAAAGACCCCCCAGAGTGCCAGGCCTTGCACCACAGGACTGTACATGATGTAACAGATCCAAAGTAAGAGACTGCCCCCGCCTCCGCCGCGGGACGTGCCTGGACATCCCCCCCTGCCTTCAGGGTACATGAACCCAGGGCATTCTGTGCTTTTCTGGGGGAACCTTCACCACCAAGAAGAGCAGCTGGAGAGCATCAACAGAGCATCGTTGGGATCCACGGAGTGGTGATATTTTCCTTATTCTCTCCCTGTTTCTCTCTTTCTGTCCCCCCCACCTATTTCCTATTTCTCTCTCTCTCTCTCTTTCTCTCTTTCTCCTATTTACTATCCAATACTATCAAATAAACCCCATACTATTGTCACTGGCATATGGTCTCGTTTGCACCTTAATTTAGGCAGAGGCATTTCGAAGAACCTCAGTAATCGGATCATGACAGGTGTAAGAAACAAAAGAATTCCTTTCGTTCTATCCTTGAGGCATTAATATTCAGTGTTGTCTCCGCTGTTGAGCAGGATTGTGCCCAGGCTGGAGAAAACTTGTTTTATTCTAAACTAAAAACAATCCAAGTTTGCAGAGGTTATTTAATTCACTTCTTTAAGGCTGTATATTTTACAATGCTCTGGAGTAAAAAGAACATCTGTGAAATTAAAGGTGCAAGAAATGATCTGCTTGGAGTATATTCCTGGTTTCAAGGTGAGAAATCTCGGGGAGTCAATTACAGTATTGAAATTCTAGAACATACAACTCACACTTCAGAAACAGATTTAATTTGAATCTTTTCCTGCTGCAGGAGGGGGTAAATATCATGTGGAGCTGCTAACGAATGAGACATGATGATAATGGGAGAAGGGACTTTAATCCTCAAAAAAACCACCAGAAGTCTGAGTATTTCATGTCCCAAGCTATTTTACATTGATTGCTTAGTAATGCAACACGTTTCCCTTAGAAGCTGTATGTATACATAAAATCGAAGCTATTGGAGTTTTAATCTACATTTATATAATTATTATAAGTCTCATTGCACTGGAGAAAATGTAGAAAAATATCAGTGTGTTTTTGTTATACAGAAAAGCATTTCATGATGGGAAGGAAGAATTCCAGAGGATAAAACTGATTTTCCCTCAGGCTCCCACACTGACCCTCTCCACTGCCAAGACAGGGAGCAGTGAAGTTGCCCCACAAGGTCACTGGTGAGACCAGGAAAGTGCCAGAAACATCTGGCAGGAAAATGAATTCCAGATTTCTGCAGCTGCCTACTGCCCTTGCCAAGCTGTGCCATAGGAAGGCTGGAAATTGGCTTTAGGAGTTGAACTGGTTTAATGTTCTTATTTAAAAGGT
>WEKY01012160.1:10356-57993 GCA_013390045.1 Picathartes gymnocephalus
TTTTTTTTTTTTTAAGAAAAGAAATTGCACTGTTGCATAAAGAATCAATATGAAGCTAATCCTTAAACTATATACATTCACAGTACAGTTTATATTTAAATTCTCATGTTGTTTTGGGGAATAGTTTCTCCAGTTCTGGGCATAGTGGGATACTTTTGGGATGTTGCAGAGGAAAGAAGAATTGAGTGCCAGAGCTGGATTTAAGTTGAAGCTGAAGTACTTCTAGATTTAATATCCCTCAGTACCTCCATGGTGGCATTAAATATGATTTTGGAGGGGTTATAAAGGAATAGGCAAATTCTGCATGCAGAGGCTGTTTCCTGAAGCAGAGATTTTAAGGCTTTATGTTAAATTTCTCACTCTCTACAGGAAGGATAATTAAAAAATCACTCTTTTGTTCCCTAGCCTGAATTTTTTTCTTTAAATCCCCCATTACTACCCGTGGCTAATGACACATCCCTGAGCAAGGTGGAGCTTCTCTGTGGTGCTCTACAGCTGCCCCTGCCTGCTTTTGAAACCCCTTTTCATCCAGGTGTGTGGAGGTCTAGGCCCTCCAGGGCTCTATGGTTCCACCTGTTACTTTGATTTTAGGTAAAATAAATGAGAAAGGGTTTATCTCCTATTATGATTATCACAAAATCTCCAACCCTTCCTCACACAGTAATTCCTGGTACTGTTTCTTTTCTTAATGCAGACACTTCTTCCATAGTTATTTCTCCCAAAGTTTTCTTCCTCACATTCTATGTCACACTAGGAATTTTTTTCAGTTCAGAGTTAAAAATAAAAGTTGTGAAATTTAAGGACTGCATTTGTTAGGAAGAAAATTAAAACACCTTGCAGCAACAATATATCACATCAATCTCTCTTTGTGGTAATTATTTTAATACAGTAAAATTCATAAATTAAATCTTAGTAGATTAATAAAAAACAACAAAATATCCTTCACTTTTGTTACTGGATTCTGCTAGCAGAGTATTTGTACTTATTATGGCATTTTTTCCCCAAATTGAAATTAAATTTATTCCTTAGAAGCAAAATATAAACCAAAAAGCCAAGAAACAAACCAAACAAAACAAAACCCGAAACTCCAACAACAATAAAAACAAACAAACAAACAAAAAACCAAACCACCAAACCCAAAAAGACACATAGGAAGGCTTTGCTTTTATTTGACTCTGTTCGTTTTTCTCTGCTGCAGCATTCCCTGGGAGCACCAGACTGCTGTTCCTTGGAATGGCACCTGCCCTTGAGGGCTGTAGCTGCCTTGAGCGAGCTTTGCTCCCTGCTTTTGCTCTGCTCAATATTCACAGGTCTGTACCCCGAATTTCCCACTCTGCTCTGATGGCCTTCTCCGCTGCTGAGGGTCTCTCAGCACACGTTTGGAAGCTTTGGCACTACAGAAAGAGGTGTTACCTTAATTAACTGTTTCCACAACTTCCTCAGAGGGTTGAGAACCGCCGTGCTGCCTCCAAAAATCTGGTGGAATAACTGTAAGTCAGGAGCTAAGTCAATACTTATTTCCTTTTTTCCTTGAGCTGGATCCTCATGGAGCTCTTCACTTTGAATAAATCACCCAATAAAGCAGGAAAATTTCCATAACCCTGCTCCCATGCCCTGAACAAAAGGAAAAAGTAGGATTTCTCAGCATCTTGTCAATTAAAGGCCAAACAAACAGGTTGGCACTGCTGCCTTGATGCAAATTAAGAGGTATGGAAGGTTTTCTGGCTCTGTTTTGACTAATCCTGACTAAGCTTCATCTCCACCAAAGCCTCATTTAGACATGGCTGGATTTTACAGACTAAATGAGTCATTAGTAAAACACCCTAGCAGTTCCTGAAGGGCTACATGAGCTTTAGAAGAGCCCAAGCAGCAAGTCACTGGGAAAGGAATTTATATCCTATCCAGTCTAATCAAATAAAAATAAGCAGCAGTATAGAAAGGAGAAAGGACTGGAAATGAGTGGGTGAGAGGGGGACAGAGATGCTGCAAAAGGAAAGTCCTGAAATTGCTGCAATACCTGGACAAATCCTTTAAAAAAGTGCTTGTACTAAAAGTGTGGGTGGTTTTTGTTCATTTAGAAAAAATATTAGTAGATCAGACATCTTTCTGTTTCCATCCTTATTTTTGCACTGCAGCATCTGGTTGGGATTTGCCGCTTTCCTGTCTGACCCTAATCAGTGTCTCCAGGATTCATCCTTATTCAACCTTTACCATTCTCAACTAATTGGGGCAGGTTCTGTGTTTGCTTCAGCTTGGCTGGGTGGAGTGACTTGTGAATCCCTCCATGGCAATTCAATACTGTGGAGTCATTTCCTATCACTGATGTGGTTTCAAACTCACACTTTGTAAAAAGTGAGCTCTTGGTGATCCCTTCCTTCTGACACAGACGTTTTCTTGGAGCCAATAAATAGTTGAATATTCCATTTAGCAGAAAAGCTCTTTTTTTTTTTCCCTTTTCTATCCTTCCCTGCCAGATTGTTTGTGTGTTTTCTGTGGATTTACAGCACTAACTCTTCTCTGTGTTTTTGCCTTGTTCTCTGACTCGAGCTGTGTCACACAGAAAGCTCTCGAGCCCAACTCCCTGTGTTTTCTCCATCATGAAATGCTTTGCATTTCCTCACCTGTGTAAGTACAGCTCAGAAAGTCCTTCAGCTGCATTTCTTAGTGAAGGAGTGTGGGGAGCAAAGCCCCTTTTTTCTGCCATTTGATACCTCTCTCTTCTAGGAACATCCAAGTTTGAGAGTTTGATCTCAAACTTGGCTGATGGGAATAGCCCAGCATGGCTGCAGGAAGAGGGGAAATCCAAACAGGTTGCCTTGCTGAGAGTGCACGTAATCATCAAACCCAAGGGATTGACTGGGAATCCAAAGTAACCTCTTTTCTGACTGATTAGAAGTCTTTAATATCACAGAACCCCAGGATGATTTAGGTGGGAAGGGACCTTAAAGCTCATCTCATCCCATGCCATGGGCAGGGACTCCTCCCACTATCCCAGGCTGCTCCAAGCCCCAAAGTCCAGCCTGGCCTTGGGCACTGCCAGGGCTCCAGGGGCAGCCACAGCTTCTCTGGGCACCCTGTGCCAGGGCCTGCCCACCTTTCCTCAGAGGATAGAATTCCTTCCCAATATCCCATCCAACCCTGCCCTCCTTCATCCTAAGGCCGTTCAGGTCATTTGCCATCCTGCAGTTTGTGTGTCTTGGTATTGCTGCACATCTGGCCAGCCCAGATGTGCTGTGCCAAGCCTTTAATGGTTTTTCACTGTAGCTTCTCCTCTAACACAAGGCATTTAGGCTGGAGAGGCCAGCAGGCACCTGCCCTTCCCTCGGTCTGTGCTGGGTAATCCTGCTGCACATCAATCAGGATGCTCTGAGATGGAGCAGCTCATTTTACTCCTGCGTCCTCTGCAGCGAGGCTGCTCTCAACATCCTGCCTCAAACCGCCCGTGGCTCTTTTATACATATTTATCCTGTGCCCACAGCCTGCATTTTGCTGAGCCTGGTTTGTGTGTGCCCTTGCACAGTTGGTCTGTGAAGAGAGCAACAATCTTGTCTCTAGGCCTTCGTGTTGTCAGATTTAAGAAGTTAAGCACATCCTGCCTTGTCTTGTTAAACCCTCTCGAGGCATTTCTCCCCCTCTAATTCCTTCTCTTCACCTCCTCTGCAGTCCAAAAAGATTAATTTCAAGTACACAGCCCAGACAAGAGGTGGTGTTGCAGATAAGACCTCAGGTTGTTCCCCGGGATCTCAGCAGGCTTCTGGCTCCACCTGAAGCCAGGCAAACGGACTTGGCAAAAAGCAGCAGCAAACCTGAGGATTAAAAAAGCATTTTGAAATGTGAGCAGCCTGGGGGAGTGAAGCACGAACTGTAAAATCACACACTTTGCATGTCCTGCTCTAGGTGTGGAGCCACCTGTAAGTATTTATGACATCAGAGGTCTGATTAAATATTTTGTATTATAAGAAGCAAAGCACCAAATTTAATTGTTGTGCAAGATCCAGAACCAGCTGAAGCTGTTCTGCTTAGCTTCTACTTTATTAGCCATATAGTTTAATCATATAAATGGATTATTTTAGGTTCGGGGTTGTGTGATTTTTTTTAATCAGTGGTAAATTTTGATTAATCTCAGGTGTTAGGCCAATTGTGGTCATTCAAAAGTATTTTCCTGTTCTCCCCTGGACTGATTCTGTGCTTTTTCACTGATAAATAATGCATTTAAGGAATCCAGAATGTGAACTACTGGTCTGTGATGCACTTTATGATTTGATGTTTGAAGCTGCTGCACAATCCATGAGACTGAGCCTCTGCTGACATGAGTGAGAAGGTTCATGGTTTTTTGTTCTGGAGTTACTGGTGTGTTTGTCCAGTGCCAGCTGGGAACAGAGCACTCCAGAGCCCTCAGGAGATGTTTCCAGGCTACTGAGTCCTCTGCTTTTGAAACTCAGGATCAGGACAAGGCCCTCAGGCTCACTAGACAATAATCATCTCTCCAGGTTTCGTCAGGTATTTGAGATGTAGCAAGATGACACACTTCCATCATCTCCTGATGTTGACATTTTCCCCTTTCTCCTGGGACGGTGACCATTCAAACACACTATGGGAATGTTCACATCTGACATCCTACAGGAATGTTCACACCTGATATCCTAAAGGAATATTCAATCTGACGTCCTACAGGAATGTTCACATCTGACATCCTACAGGAATGTTCAATCTGACACACGACAGGAATGTTCACACCTGACACACAATAGGAATGTTCACCTCTGACATCCTACAGGAATGTTCAATCTGACATCCTACAGGAATGTTCAGTCTGACATCCCACAGGAATGTTTACACCCGACACACGACAGGAATATTCAAGCTGACATTCCTGGCTGCTTCTGCAGATGATGCTGTTCACTGTGTGGGGACTTGGCTGTCACTGGGGGCAGTTCAGGCAGCAAGAGCTGCAAGCTCAGCACAGCTTTTCCTTGGCAGTGCCAGGAGAGAGGCTCCTGCTGCTCCAGGGCTCTGGCTCCAGCCTTGTAGGGAACCTTCACACTCGATGCACGTGTCCTGGGCTGGAATTACTGCCAGCCTTTCCTGAGGTGTGCTTTGAACTGGGGAGCTTCTGGCTTGGTGAAAGTTATCATGGTTGGGTTGGAGGGGACTGAAAGACCCATCCCACCCCCTGTCACGTCGGGGACACCTCCCACTGTCCCAGGCTGCCCCAAGCCCCAGTGTCCAACCTGGCCTTGGACACTCCCAGGGCTCCAGGGGCAGCCACAGCTTCTCTGGGCACCCTGTGCCAGGGCCTGCCCACCCTCCCAGGGAACTATTCCTGCCTAACATCTCATCTAAAAAACCCTTTTAAATATCCTAAAAGAATCTGTCTAAATATGGAGCTTCTATAGGATCTAGGCCCCATTTTGCAGAACTCCTACATGGCCTTATTTCTTACTCTAATCTGGTAGATGATTAATTTGCTTCAATACCTTTATTTTTAAATGTGTGCCTTCAGTTTTAAGGTGGGTTAAACCTTGGATTTTCATCTGGGTTGCCACCTAGTCCACAACAGTGTCTGTGACAAAAGTTCAATATCTTATGTGGCTTATTGTTTTTAACTTGTTCTGTAGAAACTTTTCACATCTGTTGCTAATTATCACTAAAATCACTACATTAATTACTTTTGCTTAAACACACTTCAATAATTTTCATATTGCGTTAATTGCTGTTCCAAGCTAAGATTTTTTTGAACAGATAGGTTTTCCTCAAGCAAATATCCTAAAGTGTTCTCAGCTGTTGTTTTTTCAGGTGGGGTTTTTCTGGTGTGTGTTTTTCTGGCTTTTGTTTTTCATTTTCTTGCTCTTCAGCTCCTGAGTTGCCTTTATCTGAATAACTGCAGCTGTTCTTAACACCAATCCTTCCCCTCCTGTGCGTGAGTACCAAACCCCTCCTGGAGGAAGGATGCGTATTTTGACTTTTATATGTTGAGAAAGCAGATCTGGAATAAATTGGGACGGATTTCAGACCTACAGCTGCTCTGGACTTAGATGGACTAGAAATAGAAACAGGAAAGCTGCTGTATTTTCCATACTTCCTGATGTAGTTTCAGAAGCATGTTTCAATTCATATGTATGTGAATGGCTTAAACTGAATTATCCCGAGAATTTTCTGAAGTTAAAGTCTGTTGTGGCCTCCCAGGTTCTACCCACCTGATAAAGAGTTTAGTCCACCAAAACTCAAGGTGCCCACACTTGTTTTGAGAACTGACTTTTATTGTTGCTGTCTTCTTGGCTGAAATGAACTCTTTTATATATTTTCTATTTCTCTATTGAACTGTGCTGCAGATGACAAAGCACAGCCTGCTCCTACCTCTACAATTTCTGCCCAAGTGCCCAATTCAGTTTTCTTCCAGTTGTTATTTTAACACCATTCAGTAACTCATAATTTCCATAAATTCTCTGGGTTTGGTGCTGTGCTGGCACCAGCTGCTGCCAGAGGTGCACAAGTGCCCTGACGAGGGCAACTGGGATGGTTTGTGATGAGTCCTCTCCTCCTGACCTCAGCTGGGGAATTATTTTTAGCAGTGGCCTCCTCCAGGCCCTCTGTTGTTTGCTGAGACAATGTAGCTGCACTAAAATACCTCCTGTGCACAGGGCATTTTGCATTTCTTCACCTGCACTCCCGAGGTAAAAGGAAAAGATGAAATTCTTCACACCTGAATTGTGGAATTCCAGAGAAAATTTCATCTCCTTCAGCCTTGCCTCTGTCCATTAAAGGCACAGAGCCTCGTCCCTTAGCCCTTATTCAAAACAACAAAGAAGAAACTAGAATTTTTTAAAGTGGAATCTGCCCTGCGACCACTTGGATTTTTTTTATTTTTTCTTGGAGTAGCCAATAATTCCAGAAATCAGTGTCCAGAAAAACTGATTAATAAACTCTTTGTGCTATTATCAGCCACCACTGTGTTTTAAAACATGTTGTCTAATTTAGCATATTAAACCAGAATACACTTACTCTGTTTCTTGTATGGGATGGAAAGGAAATGAAAGCCCTCTTGAAAGATTTTTAGCCCTGCTGCTACCAAGAGTTAAGAAACAATAACAATAAAGCTGCCAAAATGATACAGAGATTTTATCTCAGGCCTGATTGTTCCATTGGTTTTGATCAGCGATATTGGACACGTAGGGATTTTAGCTCTGTAATCGTTTGGATTTTGGATTATGCCTGGTTTTTGTGAAAGCAAAATTGCTCCGTTTTAGTCCACTTACGAATAACAAAAGACTGTGAAATCTCAGTCATGGTATTTGGTTTTCTTTAATGTTTATGTTGAAAACTTAGGGAAATTGGTATCTAGAGCTTATAATTAAAAATCAAATATGAAATTGAGTCTGCATCCTGCTGCAGGATTGATTCCAGAGTCATCCCTAATGACGGGGGAATGCTTCTGCCATGATTAGACAGCTTCAGGCTCGGAGGAAAACTCCTTAATTAGCTGGGAGAAGAGAAGCTGCTGTGGCTGAGGATTTGCAAGGTGCTTAATTTGCCTACTTGTCTTCGGCTGCAGGTGCCACTAATGCTGAAAAAACGTGTTGTAGAAAATGTTCAGGTTTTGGGGTAGAGATATTAGAGAAAGACTAAATTATTTCCTCAATTCCCCTTTTTTAGTATTTTGCCCAGTGGTATTAATCTATAAATACATTGATTTGTCTTTGAACATCATAATTGTCTCTCTTAGCAGTGATGGCTAAAATGACTGACTTCATTTATCCTCAAAATAATTGTACTGGTTATTCCCATGTTTTGATTGTGAACCATGGAACACACTGATTCCAGAGGTACTGCTGGCCACGGACAGCAGATCGTCTGACAAATTTTTTATTTCAGGATACATTTCCCAAGAATTTTGTTGGCTTCCTAAAAAAATCTTTCAGTGATATCCCTCAGCTCTAGCCATCTTTTAAGACTGGGACTCTGTTTTCAGAACTCAAGCAAATACTGCCCTTTTTAGGGTGATTTTTTTCTTTTAAATCAGTGCAAGAGCAATGCAGGAATACTCATCAGTTTAGAGCTTCCTGTCAGGTTTTACACACACAGCCTGAAGCATAGATCACTTAAAAATTCATCTTTCAGAAATCATTGCCACTTAAAGGAATATTTATCCTTTCTATGGGCTGGACATGAAAAGCCCTGAAGGAAATCAGATGCTTTTGGAAAGGCTTGATGAGATACCTGGGCTTGAAGTAGGATGAGTTTTTAAGAATCAGACCAAATATTTGATCTTTAGCATTTCTAAGGTCGCCTGATAATGCAGACTTGCAGCTGGATTCATTTCTTATCTGTGCTACATTTTTTTGACCACCAGAGTGACAGCTGTACCTATTTTTTATGGCCATTCTGTACATCACCATTTATGTTTTGACTGTGTCATGCCTGAACGCGGGGAGATAAACGGAAGCTGTTCAGAGGAGCAAAGAATGAAGATGGTGGTGATCAGTTTTGGCATTGCTGGATCCCGCACTTAAAGGGAGTTACTGGAAATATGGGAGCTTTGGGACCTTCCTTTCCTGGAATACACGGCCAGCACACCTGGGGTCTGCCTTCCAGCACATTTTGGGCACCGATCCCTCTGTTCACCCCATCCTAAGGTGATTCCTGGGCTTTCCAGGTGGGCATCACTCTCTGTGACCAGGCCTTGTCCTGATGATGAAATACCTTATTATAGGGACAGGTGACACTAGGAAAGAGAGCAAAAAATCAGTCCCTGGCACCTCACTGTATTCTGGCTCTGTCAGTACCATAGCGAGGTGCAAAAGTGATGGAAAGATCACATGAAACATGAAATTTCGGGCCGGGGAATCTTGCTTGGTGTGGGATTAGGCCCTGGCATGGGCAGTGCTGGTGTTGGGAGCTGCTGCTGGCACAGAACTGGGGGCACTGGGGGATCCACCTGAGGGCTGAGCTGACCTTCAGTAGGACCTCGAGAGGCTGTAGAGTTGGGTGGAGAGAAAGCTGACGAGGTCCAACCAGGGAAATGCAGGTCCTGCACCTGGGCAGGAACGACCCCCAGTGCCAGCACAGGCCGGGGGAACCTGGAGCAGCTCTGTGGGGAAGCACCTGGGGGTGCTGGTGGGACACAAGGTGGCAGAGTGCCCACAAGGGCCTGGTGACGCGATGCCCCGTGAGCCCGGTATCACAAAGCACCACGCCGGTGGGGAAGTCTCTTGTTGAGATCCCGGTAGGCTAATGGCAGGCTGAGCCAAGGCCACTTGCAGGCAAGTTAGCAAGATGCGTTCAGGCAGGCAAAAAAGAAAGAGGCGGACTCCGACCAAATCCAAGTACCAGCAAAGGTTTATTGCTGATGGGGGATTGGGTCAAAAGAGACCCAGAATTACGGGAGCACAGACTGATAAGGGGCTCAGGGAGTGGGTGGAGTTTACAGAACTAACCAATAGGGTACTATCAGGGAGGAGTTTACAATAAGATTGATAAATTCGAGAGCCAATATAGGTTCTAGGGAGGTGGGCTCTCAATTAATGAACAACTCAACAATCTAACAACACAGACCTTTCTGGAATAAGGGTGAGGCTTAAGGGGATTGACAAGGGAGAGAGAGACCAGGGTGAGTTAGAAAGGGGAGGGATCAACAATCAATCAAACAGAGGTGAACCATTTCATATAGAAACCAAGGGGGACATTTCGGAATCAACCATTACATAAACAAATATAACTGAAACTAACAACAATCTCCTGCAACAGCCTGGAGGGTCAGCAGGATCCTGGGGACATCAGGAGGAGTATGGCCAAGAGGTGAGGGCGGGATCCTGCCCCTCTGTCCCACCCAGGTGAGGCACATCTGGAGTGCTGCGCCCAGCTCGGGGCTCTGCAGTTCAAGAACGACAGGGAGCTACTGGAGGGGGTCCAGAGAAGGCCACAGAGATGATCTGGGGTCTCCCTGATGAGGAGGCTGCAGGAGCTGGGCTTGGTCAGTCTGGAGAAGGGAAGGCTGAGGGGCGATCCCGTCGGTCCTCACAGACACCTCCAGCGGTGGCAGAGGAGGGTGCCAGGCTCTGTTCAGTGGTACAAGTGACGGGATGAGGAGCAACGGCCACGCAACACAACGAGTTCCACCCCAGCATGTGGAAGAACTTTCCATGGAGGGTGGCAGAGCCCTGGGACAGATGCCCGGGGAGAGTGTCCCTCTCTGGAGGCATCCCAAACCCAGCTGGATGTGCTTCTGTGCCACCTGCTCCAGGTGCCCCTGCCAGGATTGGGCCCCTGGAGGATTGGACTGGATGATCTCCAGAGGCCTCTTCCAGCCCCAGCTATTCTGGGATTCTGGGAATATTTACTGTGCCAACTTGTGGCCCTGCAGTGGGGGCAGTGTAAAATGCAGAGCTGCTGGTTTAGTCTGATACTGTCCTGCCTCGTGCAGGGTGGGAATTCCAGGGGATTTTGACGTGCTAGGAGCAACAGCATTAATCCTTGCCTGAGCAGGGACTGGAACAGTTTCCTCGGGTGGTTTCAATATGCTCTTGGAAATTGTCTTGGCTCCCAAGCATTTCAGGCTGAGGACACTGGGAATTCTTTATAAAGCCCCCCTCAGCAGGGCCATGCATCACAGCACCTTTATTTAAGGCAGGGGCTCATTTTCCAGTTTGCAGGAGGGTCAGAGGGAACATCAGCACATCCTGGGGTCATCTCTGCATCCTCAGGGCTGGCAGTTCCTGCTGTCAACATCCTGTAATTACTGTTTGAGAGCTGAATTATTTAGAGTTCTGTGTTTCATAGCTGCTGAAGGGATGAATTTTATTTACTGCCTCAGGAGCTGGTTATTCCATGTGTGAGTAGGTGGATATTCATGGAGAGAGCTCTTCACTCACTGCCCTTGCACTAGCCAGATTTGTTTCTCCTATCCAAGGAATAGATTCTCTTTCTTGAGGAAGGGAGAGCCATGTAAACTGTGTTTAAAGGATGTAAAAAGGGTTGAGTTTTTTTATTGTTTAATCTCATGAGGAGTGAAAACATTTTTATTATAAAATGCCATGCTGCCTTATCCCCTCTCACAGTTCCACCTCTCCTGGGATGTTCTGAACACGTTCTTCACAAGTCTGAGATCAATGAAAGGAGTCTGCGGGATTTTAGTCTTTCACTGATTTAAAGTCTCTCACAGTCACATTAGTTTAAGTAGACACCACAAAAAAGTGAAAAGAACCCCTGCGCTAAACTCTGTCAAGTCACGTTGCTCTGGATAAAGCATGGGTTTTAATTCTGAATCTATTTTATTTCCTACAAGGCCTTAATGTTATTATTTGTAGCTATAAAGTCATGGCTGACCTAGAATAGACTATATTTTCAATCTCATTAGGAAAAAAAGTTTCAATATTTATGGTCTTGAACTAATTGGGTGATTAGTTTCATTTTAAACATTACTTAGGTGACTCTACAGTAACTTTACAAAGGAAAGGTGGTCCTGAGGTGTCCTCACTACCTGCAGTGTGAGGTCTCAGAAAGGACTAGCGAAAAATGTTAATTTTATAATAAAGATAAAAGTCACTACAAATGTGAAAATTACACCAAACTTATCTAGATCTTGTTTGCATTTAGTTTGAAATTGTTGGGTTTTTTTCTAAATGTAGCCTTAGTGTATCACTGTTTTGGTGAGTTTTGGTTTTGTTTTGGTTGTTTTTTTGTGGTCTGGTTTTTGTCCCCATGGTCAAAACCCCTTTCTTAAAGCACAATAATGAGAAGCCATTTTAATAAGCTTATTTTTGTTGTGAATCTCATTATGTGTATTCAGTAGGCTGACTTAAACCCTTTTATTTGTTTTAGAAAAGAGCAGGGCAGATTTTTTTTTTTTTTTTTTTAGTTTTTCAAAACACAGCCATGTCTGTTAAAATTAATTAGAGTTGAAGGTCAGAGTGTCAGTGCTGCTGGAGTTGTTATGACATATTTTCAGGAGCTGAATCTCAGCAATCTCAGAATCACAATCAGCAAAATTCAGTGAGAGGAGCTGAGGGAGGATGCTGATTAAACTTCTGCTTGTGCTGTTGCTCTTGTGCTGGTTTAAAAGAAAAAATCACCCTAAAAAGGGCAATACTGCGGGGTCAGGAGTGGGACTGGATCCTCGTGGGTCCCTGGCAGCCCAGGATTCTGTGACTCCAGACAGAAATTCTCTAACTTGCCAAATTAAAAAACCAAACAATCCTTTCATTCACTTCAGATTCACTTGAGGGTTTTTTTTTTTTTTTAACTTTAAATCAGAGTACATAGAAAATAAAATCAGGCAGGCAGGGTGAGAACGCAGCATTTCCAAGCCAGTGAATCAGGGAGGTTTGACCATTCCCTGGTTCCCTTGTCATGCCAATGGCATCTGGAATTTTGGATGCTAGAGGGAAGAGCTGCTTTCTGCTGTACCAACCCAGGGCTTTCACTGGATGTGGGCATCGACCTTCCCTTCCTGCTGCTGGCACAAACACAGGGTTGTCCCTGGTCCTTGGATGTTTAAGGGGAGGCATCAAAGACAAATCCCACAGCTGGAGCTCGGGGAATGCTCTTCTGCCGTCTCTCTTAGTGCAGGAAACCAGATTTTGGAGAATCTACTTGGGTTCTGGCCCTTTGTCTTGGAATTCAATTCCTGCTGCTCATTTATGCACAGAAAGAAGGTCAGCAGATCATGAGGGGGCTGGAAGATTGAATTTGAATTTCTCTCATCTCTGACAGCCCTTGCCTAACTTGAAACCAACCTGCTCCTTTCCTTGTCCAGAAAATCCTTCATTTTCCCTCTGTTGAGGACATCAATGAACAAACTGGAAAATCTGAGTTGAGTAAATAATACATGAAACACGTTAAAGAATTTTGGCTAATCAAGACAATGTATTCAAGTCTGTTATTACTGAAAGTTAATCTGGTGAGCCTTTATACATTTTTGAGCTGGAATGGCAACTGAAAATGAATAATTTTGTATTATAGAGTGTTTTCATGTGGGAATCGCGCAATGCTACAAGAGCTGTACCAATTCTAGACTTGCTATTTCTTTAACATTTGTTTAAAAATTAGGTTTGTATCAAGAATGAAAAGGATTAAATTAAAATTAGAGATCATTACGTGAACAGTTATGCCAATTATGGGAAATTTTAAAATAGCTTCAGGTATAATAAGCAACTTCATTATATTAATGCAAAATATTTTCCTATCATTAAAAAATTAAAGAACGTTCCAAATGTTATTTCAGGTCCTAGGAAAAAAAAAAAAATCAAAACCTTACTTTTTTTAGAGTTATTGCTTTGTTTTTAAATGAACTGTTACTTACAAAGTAAGTAACACTGATCTCAGAGAAAATACTCTAAAAAAATATCATCCAGTTTGAAGGGAAATAGCCATTTGAGTTATTTTCTGTCTCTTCCCTCGGCACCTAATATTAAATTAATTTATTAATTGTCAGAAACAACTACACAGCAGTGCTGCACTGCTGCTGCTAATCTGGATTTCCTCAGAAAGTGCATCATTGTTTTCACTTGGAAAAACCAAAGTGTGCTTGCTGGAAATAGCAATGAGCTGCACAGATGAGAGGGATTGTCATGGGAACGTTTCATCATCCACGGGAAGCAGCTCAGGATCCTGCTGTAGTTCCCTTGTGTGGACTGGGAGAATTCGTTCCTTCCCTGACCTTCCCACAGCCAGGAGAGTGAAGCTGTGTCTGACCACGAGGTTTCAGGGATAACAAAGCCACACACAAAAATAAATGGTAATTTTTTTTGTGGGAGGGACGAGATTGCTTTGTGTCGAAGCACACACACACTGAAATCTGCTTTTTGTTCTTGCTTTCTGCCTCTGACATTTCATGGGGACTCCTCAGGAGCAGCCTTCTAGAAAAGGGCCACCCCCAAGTACTGTCAGGAGTGATTTTGGTGTCATAGCAGCCAAGGAAAAGCCTAATGAATAAAGAGAAGTTTTTTGGCCCTGGAATTTCTCCTAATTCTCAGTTTTAGTGAGTTTTAGTCACATACCTGCTTATTCTGTGTGCTTTGCCTCATCCAAACTCAGTTACTACAGCACTAAATATTGTCTGTGTGCTTATGAATGTATGAAATAATGGGAGAAATAGAATTATGACAGTGATCCATGGATATATTTTGGAAATCATACACAAGCACAAGGAACCATCAATCTAGCCCTGCAACAGTTTTTAAATTTATTGAGCCTGTGTACTGAAAATTTTAAATGAACTCATGTATTTTAAATCACTGTGTTTGGCACAACTGGGCTTGTTTTGTTGGTGGTGTGGTCAAATGACCTCAGAAAATATTTATTTTGAAGTATATTCCCTCTTGCTGAAATCAAGGCTGTTACTTGAAGGATAGGTAGGAGAATACACTCGAAGGCATTAGTTATAAATCAAACCAGTCCTTTCTCTGCAAAGCCTTGATTTATGCATGTCAAATTAACTTTTCCAAACTTGCTGTAATTTATCTCAAACACAGGACTCAAAAAAAGGTCTCAAAAAAAGGGAAATGAAATGTATTTGTGCTGTGCACTCAAGGTAAATTTTTTGAGTCTATATTAATCAGGAGCAATGTGTTCCAGGATGAAGGGAACGTAATTCAGCAGATTCCTTTGGAGCAACAGTTGTTCTCCTGGCTGACAGAAGGATCAGAAAAAATGGTAAGAAAACTTATTCCTTTAACTGGAAAGTGTGTCTTCAATTCTCTCCCTCTCTCTTTTTTCGTTTTTTGTTTTTTTTTTTTTTTTAATCCACTACATTAATAATCTGAAAATGCATATTGGGAGTTTTGGTGGTGAAGTGTTGAACTGATAAAACAGGTAAAGATTAACACTGTTTAACTGGTATTGTGTAATAGCAAAGAAAGTGTGATGGTTTATTACCTCTAGAGGTATAACTAATGTGTCATTTCTGCTGTTCTGCATGTACAAAAAAATAGTTCTGGGGTCTGGGATAGATTTATTATTCTTCATTGATTGCCTCATTCTGTAGCAGGACATTTCTGGCAGTAAAGCAGCAGAACTGTCACATCCATCGTGATGTGTCGGAGATGTGTCAGGGCTGAGGTTCTTTTTTTGAACTTTACTGCTCCTGAAAAATGTAGCTGAGCATTATAGGCAGAAGTCTGACATTTCCAAGATGAAAATCAATCTTTTTTTATGTGGTGATTCTCAAAGCAGACCTGAGCTTTGATTGCACAAGGGGTGGTTTCACGCATTGGGAGATATAACAGGGACAACAAATAATTTGGGTAACAGATCTTGCAGGTGTTCTGTAATGGATATAAATTGGAGAAATGATCATAGAGGAGATACTCAAGTCAAGATGGCATGGCAAACATTGATCTGCTGCTGTCACAGCTGTGAACCTGAAGGTGTTTCTTTTTGGTTTGTGTATTTTCTTGTATTTCTCTTTAAAGCTGGGGATTAACCAGGTAAAAACATCTTATTGTGAATTTATATTCCTTATTATACCATATTTAGAGGGAAGGGAAAAAAAAAGAATTGTAAAAATTAATTGCTGAAAGCATGAGAAGAAATGAGAGGTCCTAATGTACAGGAAGGGAGGGCAGATGAAACACTTTGAGCTTTAAAATGAATGTTAAAAAAATTGATCAAGCAATCTATATAATTGTAAATACCTTGAAAAAAGGAAAGTCATTGTGTCACAGGTCCAGGTGCTGAGCACCTGGGCATTATGGTGTTATTAGGGACAAAAGAGGACAGTTTTGTGCTGGTGGCTGTGTCTAGGGGCAACAGAAATCTGAGGAGTAGGGCAGCACAGAGCTACAAACAGCCAGACAAGCACAAATTTCTAGATGCTGGGAGTGTGATGATAAAATATTTTGCTGTTGGGTTGTTTCCCAGGGAAGACGTTTGGAAATAATCAGCAGAGCAGTCTTGTTTTCTCATATTATTTTTATTCAGGGAAATATCTAAATAAGTGAGATGATGATGTGATACTCCGTTGTCCCCTTCCAAGAGGAAGGAGCATGGAAATTCCATGCAGTAACCACTTTCAAAGATCAGTTCAAGATAATCAGTTGCTATTTAATTCAGGAGGTTTTGGCTTGGTTGTTTCTCAATTTAGCCCCTGAAATGCACGCTGATTTTCCCCACAAATAATGCCCTGTCAGCCACAAAACACTGACTCAATTTTGTTAAGGAGTTTAGCAAGGCATGGACTGCATAATTAGGGGAGGAACAGTTTTGTCCCTTTGAGTTTCTAGCAATTATTTAATTTAGGACAAACAACTAAAGTCCCTAGAGCACATGAGTAGTCTGAAGTTTAAACAAGATGGCAGCTACGATGGATCGATAATTTCTCATCCCTACAGTTACTAATAATAAGGTGAAGAAAGAAATACTGGCCATTTCCAAGCTGAAGGCACTGAGAGAAGCAAATTCACTCCACTCCAGAGTGGACTCCATTAACAAAATTGCCTTCAGCCCATTAAGCCTCAGCACTGAGCTGTTTTAAGCAAGAGTTGGTTTCTAAAGCTCTGGAAGCCAAAGAATTAAAACCTGCCTGAGTTTTAAAAGTATGTTTTCTGAGCCTTAATAAAATGACACTTTGTCTTACTTTTGTGTCTCCAGTCATGCAGGAAATTAGAAGTCTGGCTTCTTCCTGTGGGCTTCAGGTTTCAGGCTTCAGGCTCAATTTGGCAGCTTATATTGCTCAAATTGGCTTCTAAATGAGATATTTGTTTCTAAAGTACGACTGATATCAACTTGCTTACAAATACTTACAACGTGGACATGTCTCTCATTTGATTCTGTAATTATATGATGGTTTTTCTTGTCAAGAGAGCTCAGAAACTTAATGTTGATTTATGCTCCTGAGTTTTGAAACTGCAATGTGTCATTGTTAAGCATAATTTAGAGTGGCCTTTTTTCTCCCCTCTAATCTTGTATGTGCCAAGCTTGAGCTCATTTGGGGTTGGAATGATCCCAAAAATCATTTAACCCTTGTGTGGGTGTGGTAACAGTGACATGGATGAAGACGATATCATTGAGGTGGCTGATTTCTTTATGGTTATCTGTTTGATATGAAATGGTGTTTTTAGGCAAGGCCCTGATTTCTCTCGGCATGAGAATTACTACTATTCCTATCTTTTGGGTGTCCTGTGAGGCTTTATCTTGTCCTGACACCGCAGAAGGTGGACATGGATGCTCCTCTTGCCGGTGTCCAAAATGCACTTGAAGTGCTGCAGAGTGCTCTACTGACACCCCAAAGTCAGCCAGACCTTGAAGGGATCTTTCTCAGTAAATTGTGCTCCTCAGTGATGCCCAAAATGTTTTTAAAATTAAAATAAAAAATTGCCAGGTGTTGATGAATAAAAACTCAAATGATCAGTCTTTCTTGACGAACAAGAAAAAAAAAGGTAAAAAATCAACTTGCCTTCCAACCCAATCCATTGTGGGACTCTATAATTCTAGGATCAGTAGATTGTGTGTAATAATGCATTAAGGGCAACTACATTTAAGCAGCAGAATGGTGTTTTTGTTTTCTGTCAGGTTTTTGCCTTGTATTTGCATTCCAGACCATCTGTAGAGACCCCGGAAAACTGCAGGCTGTGCCCTAAAGTCTCTCTTGAAACCTCTGCATCCCAATTCCCCAGTTCAAAGGAGGCGGCCATAGAGATGATGTATCTAACATGCAGATAAATCAATGCACAAACCTGGTCCATATTTTCAATTCATTTTCACAGCAAAACTAAAATTATGATGTTGAGAATTGATTTCAGCTTTTGCATTAATAAATTGATGGGAATATTCTGAACATTAAATTCTCCTGGAATTTCTTTTGAAGGATGATGCATTATTTGAGAGACAGTTTGTGGGATGTGGAAATGAATTTTTTGACACATGTTGACATTGTGATCAGAGCTCTCAGTTTCTCAGGATGAAATGAAAGTGAGGAGTTGATCCAGCAGTGGCTTCATCAAGTGGACTCTCTGTCATGGATACTTTTGTCTGTGTGCTGAACCTGTGCTCACCAGTCCCTGACCTGGGATCAGAAAAAAAAAGTGGGATGTAGGCAGAAGTTTGGGCTATTTGGTTTCATTTGCATTGGGAGATTTTTTTGTTAACTCAGTGTTAACCATTCAAATGCATTCAGCTCAGTATGAAATGTTGAGGTTTCAGGACTGCTGCGCTCACCCCACGTGTTTCTTTAACTGGGAGAGGATGATTCCTGTCAGCTGGAAGGTTTGAGTGGCTGGAACAGCACAACTTTCCTCTGAGGGCTGCTTGCCAGTGGAGTGGAGGGCAGTGGTGGGTTGCAATTTCAAGGGGATCATCAGAAGCATAAGGTGAGGAGGAATCCAGCAGAGAGAGGTGATGAGGTGGGCAAAGCTTGTGGAGCATTCCCAACTCCCTTGTCAAGGGGACAACCTTGGGAACTGTTCATTTATTTGCTATTTGATGAGTGCAGCAGCATTTCTGTGCCTTCACGGACTGACTGCTGTCAGAGGGGGTTGTTTATCATCGAGGTTTGTCCTTGTGGAGGGAGCCAGGCACGAACTCAAATTGGTGCATTGGTCAGAGGGGCACGTACCTGAGGGGAAGCGTTCTGGCTGAGCTGCTTTGCTCAGATAAAACAGGCCTCCTGCTGGAATTCTATCCATGTGCAATTGTTCTTTTCTAGTTGCTCGCGACTGGGAAGGACGGGATATACACCAGCAGTGATATCTGTTCAATTTTTCTCTCCAAAACACCCTCCCAGATGTCCCTTTAATGACTCTTTAATTCTGAACCGTTTCCATCTCTGATAAAATTGCATTAATTACTCATATTCCTGTATTCGCTTCGCTATGAAACAGAATAAATTTTCTTTGTGTTATTGAACAGCATTCTGGGACAAACTGATATCCAGGAGCCGTAGTGCTTCTGTCGTCACAGGAGATCTTTGAAGCACAGGCTGAAGCCACAGAGGTGTTCTGCACTCACTGGGGGTGCATTTGTGCCTTGGGGATTGCAAAGAGAGGATGTTTTCCCATCCTGTACTGACAGATTTGTTGGCAGAAATATGTAGGGTAGGTCAGGTGACTATTCAGTGATGCTGTCACCCTTTAAGTTCATTTAAAGTGTGGGTCAGCAGGGGCCCCTTGCTACCTGTTGTAAACAAGGTGGAGTGTTAGGTTTTCCTTCACCCGCCCAGAACAGCCTGTCTGCAACAGAACCACCCAAATCCCCTTATATCTGTGTCTGTGGAATGATTTTGGAGCTGTTTATACTTCCAAAGCAATGTCAGAGGTGTGGAGGAAGGGAAGGGGTTCTGTTTCCCCCAGCGATGTTTTGGGACAGAAGGGGTGGATTGTTAAGAACAACCCAAAGCTTCCTCGGTGTCATTTGCCTGTTCTTGGAGAAAATTTGAGTGGGACAGTAGATTGTGGACCTAGAAGGCCAATGGTGCCTGGGCTGTGCCAGCCATGGGGTGGCCACAGGCCCAGGGCAGTGATTGTCCCCCTGGGCTGGCCCTGCTGAGGGACCTCGAGGGCTGTGTCCAGTTCTGGGCTCTTCTGGCCAGAGAGCCCTGGAGGGACTGGAGCGTGTCCAGGGCAGGGAAGGGAGCTGGGGAAGGGGCTGGAGCCCCAGGAGGGGCTGAGGGAGCTGGGAAAGGGGCTCAGCCTGGAGAAAAGGAGGATCAGGGGGGACCTGGTGGCTCTGCGCAACTCCCTGACAGGAGGGGGCAGCCAGGCAGGGTCGGGCTCTGCTCGCAGGGAACAGGGACAGGACAAGGGGAAACAGCCTCAGGCTGGGCCAGGGGAGGCTCAGCTTGGACAGCAGCAGGAATTTCTGCATGGACAGGGTGATCAGGCCTTGGCAGGGGCTGCCCAGGGAGCTTTGGAGTGCCCATGCCTGGAGGAGTCCAAGGAAGGGCTGGAGGTGGCACTCAGAGCTCTGGGCTGGGGACATCGGGCACAGCTGGGACTCCATGGGCTGGGAGGGCTTTTCCAGCCTCAGGGATTTTTGACTCTACAGCAGCGCTTCTGTGGTAGTGGGGAGTTTGGTTTTCACAACTGAAAGCAAGTAGTGTGTTTTTGAAGCCAAGAATAGTTCTAGACGTTGGACCAATAGTAAAATCCTGAAATGTTTTTTCGTGTTCCTTTAATGCAGGGAGGCACCCACCTTTTGGGTTTATTGGCACATTTACATCTTAATAATTTTACCTGAGTTTTGTTTCAAGGACAGGTTGGATGGGGCCCTGAGCAACCTCTTCTAGGGACTGATATCTCTGCCCATGGCAGGGAGTTTGAATAGGAGATTTTTAAGGTGCCTTCCAAACCATTTCGAGATTCTGCGATTCTAATCTAGTGTTCCATTTTTCCAGAGAATAGTTTGTGAGTCAGAGCTAAACATTGGCAAGCATTCCATATGCCACAGTGTAATAATTTATGCTTGAATCAAGCTTGTGGATAAAGATCTCCCTTTTGAAGTCACAGCTCCTTCTCTCTGTAAAATTGGGAGCTGGGGGTTTGTATATCCCCAGCTGGAAGAACTGGTTGTGCAGTTTGCTTGGGTTTGGGGGACATTGCTGCATAGACAGTTCTGCTCACACAGTTATAGACTGGTGCCATGGAGTAGCAGATACATTTTTCCATCTCTTTTTTTAACCCAACAGGTTTGTATTATCAAACCTATTTTAAAAAAAAAAAATATATATATATACATATATACATATATATATATGTAGTCCCTAATGAATGTTTCTGATTCCTTCAAGGTTATAAGCACATGGTTTCAAAGTATGAATCAGTCTGTTGAGAGCTGTCTCAAAATCGGATGCAGATTTTGTCTGTTATGAAATTCAGAAATCTTTTAAATTTGTATAAAGTTTTTTATTGAATATATATGTACATATAATATGCATGTTACTAAATATATTTGTCTATATGTCTTTGTTAGGGGTTAGGTTTTCTTTCCTTTTGCTCCTTTTTACTCAGAGAACTTTTCCCCATAAGTTGCTAGGAAACACTAACGACTGGGTACTTAAGAAGAACAAAAGAAGTGGCCAAGCTCAGTGGAGAAAGGCGTCTCTTTGCAGTTCTGTTATCTGGGAGTTTCTCTCAGAGGGAGTTTGTCTTGGAGGGACGGAGATATCTCGAGAATTGGGCTGGTAAAAGGCGGGGCTGGAGCAGCTGCTCTCTCTCTCTCGCTCTTGCCCTCGGCTTTGGGAGGACGCTCGGAGGCGCTGCTTGGGAAGAGGAGCTCGTTGCTGCCGCTGGACCCCTGCCCAGAGCTGCTCCTTCTGCCGTGGGGTGAGAGCCTCTGCCTGTGAGAGCAGCCCCTGAGCTGGGACCTTGTCAGCACCTCCCTCACTAACGGGGGGACCCATTGCCCTCTGCTCGGGTGCCCGGGATCCTGAGCTCGCCTCTCCCTGCCCTGCTGGGAGCCGGGCTGCCCCTGCCCCGCCGCTCCTCCGGCACCGCTCTGGGTTTCCCTGCGCTGCAGCCCTGCTCCCCCTGCCTGCCGAGACGTCCTGCCGTGCCAGCTGCTGCTTCTGGGAGTCCTGCTGGGGCACCGGCACCGACTGCCCCAGGGGTTTGTGAAGCAAAGCCTCTCTCTCTCTCCCATCCCTCCCCGTCCCGGCCGAGCCGCCATTGCCCCGCGCTGCTGGAGCTCGCGCCACAGCGCCCCCTGCAGCCGCGGGGGAATCATCGCACCTGCCCCGCCCACCCAGCGCCACCAGCGCCCCCTGCCGGCTGTGACCGGAACTGCACCCAAGGGGACAGTGCCTGCAGGCCCAGGGGGCTGGGACCGGGTTCCTGGTTCTGTTTGGTGTTAGTGCCATAGGAGTTGTTGTTTGTTTGCTTTATTATCAATACTAGTGAAGAACTGCTATTCCTATTCCCATATCTTTGCCTGAGAGCCCCTTAATTTCAAAATTACAATAATTCGGAGGGAAGGGGTTTACCTTTTCCATTCCAAAGAAGGCTCCTGCCTTCCTTAGCAGACACCTGTCCTTCTAACCAGGACAGTCTTGCATACAGAGATTGAATATTGACTGACCGTATAGACCCTCAGACTCCTACCATGGTTTCTTAGAGAAGACTAACTTAAAACTTCATTTAGTCCCAGTTTTTGTAAAAAGAAAATCAACATTTTCTGTGCCTGATGTGAAATTTTCTGTGTTGCCTCAGCTTGGGGTTTACTGATTTCCACATCTGTGATGTCAGGACTGGAGAGAGGCACCTCATCCCCAACAGTTCTGAAGCACTGTGACACCAGGGGAGGTCAAATCAGATATTAGGGGAAAAAACTCACTGGAAGGGAGTGGTCAGGCACTGGAATGAGTTTCTCAGGATAGTGGTGGAGTCACTATCTCTGGAAGTGTTCAGAAGTTGTCCGGATGTGGCCCTTGGAACGTGGTTTGGGGTGATGCTGGTGGTGCTGGGGGACAGCTGATGGTCTTGAGGGTCTCTCCCAGCCTGGGTGACTCTGTGATTCTGGAAGCTGTGACATGAACTTGTCAGGTTTACTTTGAGTTAATTTCTTCAGCTCCCAGGAGATTTGCTGTGTGTCTGCTGGTGCTAGACAGATTTCCACACCTGGACAGGGAAATGTTATAAATAGCAGTGTAAATCCTGAGCAGTTATTGAATCTGTACAGCTCCCAGGTGATCCCAGTGATCAGGCCACTGGAAATACTTGGGTGAGCAAGGTTTTCCTTCAGTTTCTGAGGCAGCCAACTGATTGTGCCAAGCAAGGCAGTGTTTTTAGGAGTTTGATTTCTCAAGGGCTCTAATTGCTGTGTGCTGAGCAAGAGCGATATTGGATGCAATGCTAAAACTGCTTATTTATAAATTAATGTTATCTATTAAAAATTAGTGTTGAAGAGGGCTAATTGCCATTCCAGTCAGTGGTGATATGTTCCGTGAGAAGTAGTTAGTCATACTGTATTTTTCATTAAGGTGCTAATTTTGGTGGGGTTTTTTTTCCGTGTGACAAATTTTCTTAATATTTCAGGTTCAACTTCACCTGAGTTTAACCAATGATCCAATGCTTCACGTGTTAAGCACTGGAATGGGCTGCCCAGGGCAGTCCTGGAGTCACCATCCTGGAATTGTTTAAAAATGGAGTGGATGGGGCTCTTTCTGGTGTGGTTTAGTGGCTGTGGTAGGGTTTGATGAAAGGCTGAACTGGATGATCTTGGAGGTCTTTTCCAGACTTATTGATTCAATGATTTCATGGCTGTGGTAGCACTTTAGGTGATTTTACTGTCATGATCTCTGCATTTCTTTCCTTCTCTTGCACCGCAGACACAAAGCTGAGGCAAAGCCCAGCCTAAATGGATCACTCTCAATCTTCTTCCTAACAAAAGGGTGAAGAGAGCATAGCAGAAGAAAGACCTTGCTGCACTCATATCTTTTGAAGCTGCTGCTTCTTTTCAAACTGGAATGTTTTCTATTTAAATAATTATTTTCACTGCTCGTGGTAACTGCAGCTATCTTTATGTGAGGGCATTCACCAGGATGAAGCGTGAAAGCTCAAACTGCTTTAAAGTATATTATCTACTTGTGCTGTGGAGGAAAAATAGCCATCTTTAATCAAATTACACATTATCTTTTGTTGCAGTCAAGTAGCTGCTCAGAAGAGAGAGAGATTGGAAAGATTATTAAAAAAAAAACCTATTCAGCAGCAGTCCATGGTCATGTTTAAGACCAGGCTGTGGTTCAGAACCCAGTAAATCTTGACTCTCGTCCTGTTAAACCTGGCAGCAATTGGATTTACACTTCCCAAGATCAGGAAAAAATTAATTTAGAGAGAAGCAATGGTGTACATCCAAACATAATGTGACATATATTATATCTTGTATATTATATTAAAAATGTGATAGCAGGAAGAAGAAGAGCAAGCATGTGATGTTGGTATATGAGCACAGAGAGTGAAGCAAGTATGAAATAATGGAAATAATTAAAGCAGACAAAATCCATCCTAAAAAAAGCAGTGCTGGAAATTATGTTACAAGCATTGTCTTGCTTCATTGAGTTGCCCGTGGTCAAAGCATTCAACTCCAATATTTAAATACCTAAAATTGGACGTAAAAGGAAGAAATACCTGATACCTAACTAGCAATACTTTTTTCTCTAAATGCAACCAATGCAACTTAAAATCTTTTAACCCCAAGCTGTTTTCTAGTGAAACATGTGGGCAGGTAAGTTCAAGTGCAAGTAACTTTTATCAGTGTGTGGGTAGAGAGTTCCTTGCTAACTGCTCTTAAATAGGCAGGGGTTTAATACACTACGAAGGGATGAAAGGAAAGTGGATCAGAACACCTGAGAAAACCACAGATGACTTCCAGAAGGAAGCAAAAATATATCTGAGTGTCAACTATTTCCTGCAGGTTTCCAGGAGGTGAAATGGAGATGCATGAGACACACACCTATAGCTCATGTGTGGCATTTTGGGGCAGAATGAGGGCACTAAAGGCAGGGAACTCCTTCCTCCTGCTGCGCAGTTTGCCTGAAAGAACTGTCTGGGCTGTGATCTGGTAGAGAAGAAATGGTCAAGAAATGAAATATGTTCATTTTGTATGAGTTTTCCCACATTATCTTGGTTAGGGATTTTTAAAGAGAAAACTCATTGCCTCCTTGGGGCAGAAACTCTGGGGCCAGGTGGAAAATGGAGCTCCTGTCACCAAGGATGTTTTGTTTCAGTGTAGACATTGAAAACTAAGAGGTCAGCTTAATGACATAAAATTATCAGGCTAATCTATTAATTAGATAAGTGGAGTCCCCATCCCTGGAGGTGTCCAAGGAAGGTGTGGACAGGGCACTCAGTGCTCTGGGGTGGTGACAAAGTGGGGACAAGTTTGGACTCCATGGGAGTCCTTTTTCAAGCTAAATGTCTCCGTGATTCTAAATCCATTTGCTGTTTCTTCTCCTTTCCCTATTTTTTTTTTTTTTAATGTACTTTATTTCTGGAATATTTATTTTATAAAATCTGTGCACATTTTCCTTTATCATCTCCTGGCATTTAACAAATTATGTGTGGTACAGACACCAGTGTGACTCAGCACTTAGCTTACAAAATTTTAGCTATTTTAGGGTATTTTGTTTATTAAGGAGCTCTGTTTTGGAGGAAATACAGTGATTACAGGAGTCTCTGAGGATTCAAGGAAATGAAAGCAGCATATGAGCAGTCTTTTCTGATAAAGCTGGAAAATTACTCAAAATGGTTTGAGCCAGAAATGTATAAAAATGACAGGATTTTCTGGGGCTTGTGATTTTGGTGGCCTAACTCTCTTTATCTCATGTTATTTGATGTTACAGTTGGTGTACGCCTGTGTCAGGTCGTCAATGTGTAGCATTTATTTAATAATTTGAAATAGAAGCATTTTTCAGGATGTATGATCTGTCATATTTTAAATCTAATAATATTCTTTATTTCTTCCTGGGTTTCTATGTCTTCATCCCGCTCGATATCTATCTCTGATTGCCTCATCACCTCAGATGTGTGAAGTTTTTGGTCTTGCAGAGAGAACTTTTGTCCATGAGATCTAATTTACTGATGGGCAAAAGTTCTGGAGAAAAACCCAGGAATTCTAACATTCCTGCCATCTTCAATTCTGTTATCAGGGGGTCTTGGTTTGAAAAGACAGATGTCTGTTAAGGAAGGCAGGAGCCTCCCCTGAAGTGGAAAATGTAAACCCCCTCCCTCCGAATTATTATCAGTTTGAAATTAAGGGGCTCTCAAACAATGATATGAGAATAGGAATAACAGTTCTTTGAATAGGAAAATGAAAATAAAATGCAGCAGTACAAAACACTGACAGAGTCAGAATCCAGCCTGACCCCCTGTCACTCAGGGCGTTGGCAGCAGTGCCATTGGATGGTGGCTGCAGCCCTCCCGCAGTGACAGGTGTGGGTTTGTTGGAGCAGGGATCCTGTGGAAGGGTGCAGTTTTCCTCTGAAGCTCCAGTGGGAGCACAGAAGGGTCTCCTCTTCCTCTGGGAATCCCGTGGGAAAGGCTGCCTGTGCTTTTCTCAGTCTCCCATTCTATCCAGGTTGGGATGCTCGGCTCCTCCCCCCTGAGTGGAGCCTCTCCCCATGGAATGATGGAATTTTATCAGTCCTGCAGTGAGACTCAATGGCCCAGGAACAGAAGAGATCTCCCCGCAGGGAAGGATGGGTGTGGGAGCGATAAAGAACCCTGCCCCACCTGGTTTGAACAGATGGGAATAGAATACTGACTTTTTGTTACATCTTGCACTGCAACCTAAGACACAAGGCGTGTATTTTATTAAATCACACACTCAAGTGCTAAGTAAGTACAAACATGTAAAAATAATTGTGTGTTACAGGATGATGAGTGTGTTAAAGGAAAGATTTTAGTTGTAATTTTGTCCAAAACACTTTTTGATAATGAGTTCTTGGTTACCTGCTGAACTTTCAGGTCTGTAGTAAGGTACAGTTTATCGCAATCATAAATACCAATCTATTTTGAAGTTCTGGAGGATTTTTCCTGAAAAATTATAATATTGTGGTCTGTCATGGGAAATTTGAGCACCTGGAGTTAACAGGATGAGACCAAGGGAATATGGAAGGAAGAGGGAGAGGGGACATAAAATCAGAATATGTCATGAAAATAACTGCAACTAGGCAAAAAGATAAAAGGGGAGATTGCATGTGATTATAGAAGAAAAATGGATTAAAATTTAAATAAACTCTGGCCCAAAAAGTCCCTGATGTGCAAACTTTTGAAAGCCAGGATCTTGTTTGGGTGAAACAAAAGGAGTTTTCTCACAGGCATTTTTCATTGAAAGGAAAAACCTGATATTCTGTGGTTAGAGTATGAGTCACACAAACAGTGGGAGAAAAGGAATGAAAAAATAAACGTAGCCCTTGATGTAGGGATGGCTTAGGGTGAGATCTATATGCAAAACAAACTGGTAAATAAAGCAGGAGCTAAATAACAGAATAAATGGAGTAATAGGAAAAGCAATTTGCATTATGAAATCAAGAGTAAATTAGGAGCATTTTTTAAAATGACAAATGTTGACATTAGATTGAGGGGGAAAACCAGAAACAAAGTATTTCTTGAAGGAAGCAATCAGTGTTGGGCTTAAGCACCCATGAATTGTTTTGTCTGGTGCAATTTCATGTATTGGGAAATCTTTTCCTTTTCAGATAATGAGGAGCATCTACGGCTGTAATGCCACAGTGCAAGAGCATCTCCTCCATGTAGGAACTCCAGGGAAATGCATTTGTAATGTATTTCGCTATAGAAGTTTCCAAAATCCCAATAAAAATCCCAGCCAAACTGCAGAACCAATGCCATAAATTTTTCTTCGTTTTTTCACTCTGCATTTTCTGACCTGAGACAAAGCTTTTCCTTCCCTGATTTAAGTTGGAATTTGATCCTTTAGGGAAGATCCTGGCTGCACAGATCAGTGTCTGGGTTTGAGGGCAGCTCCACAGTGGAAAGTACAAGGAAAAGGGAGTTACGAAGACCAGCAGGTTTCTGACCCTGCAGTTGATCGTGAGGAGCAGTGTCACAGCAGCAAACACCTGAGGGCAGGTGAGCAGAATTATCCAGCACAGGTGACTTTTAACTGAGATCTTGGGATTTATTTTCACAGTTCCAGAAGGGAGGACCATGCAGGGCCTGATGGCAAATCTCAATCATCTGTTCCTTTTCCTTTTGGAAAGCATAACGTTTTCTCCTCTACCTGTCAGGTTCTCTATAATTAATGCTGTCTTCCTGTTCTCTCAGCTCTCACATCTCTTCCTTCCCATCTCTCCATGACATTTCCTTTGCAAGTTTGAAGGAACTGATTATTCCACTTAAAAGGCAAGAAAAGTTCAAACTTTTTTTTTGTATGCAGCAGAAACATCAGCTGTGGCTTTGCTTGACAACTGGTGCATCATTTCCTGAGAATGGATTTAAACTTTCCCATTACAGACCTCTCTGGGAGCAAGGCCTGGTTTAGTGGAAGATGTCCTTGCTCATTGCAGGAGGGCTGGACTGGACGGTCTTTAAGGTCCTTTCTAACTCAGGGCATTCTAGGATTCAAACAGGTCCCCATCCCAGCCAGCCTTGTCCTCTCCTCAGAGGCCACTTGGCTGCCTCGGAAGGTACCACTGGAATGAGAGGTCTCTGTCAAGAAGTCTTTGGAAATCAGTGGAACACTTGGAAGTGTTTTGAGTTGCCAAATACCAGCTCCAGATGTGTGGTGGGACCACTGCTTGATCCATGCAAATGATGTGCTTTCTGTGCCGCTGAACTGGGACATTGTGTGGAGGATCTAGGAAACCCCTGGATGGATTCTGCACTTCCATACCCCAGCTGAGGTGTTAGGAGCAGCTAACCCTGTTCAAAGCCTTCAGTGGGTGTGCCATCAACACACATCAGCAGTGGATTTTTGCAGGAAATCCTCCTAAAGTCAGGCCTTGAATTGGTGTGCTTTTAGAGACAAGTGGCACACATCAAAATGACATCAGCCCCAGCAGCAAACTCCCTCCTGCTGTGAGGGTTATTTGGAATGTGCGATAAGAAGGGTTTCACCTGTATAAGCACCCTGAATTTGAATCTCCCACTTCAGGCAGGGGCTGTCTCCGTCTGCTTGCTCAAATGTCAGAAGAATTCTGGTGTGTTACAGAAAGAGCTGGAGTTGCAATAACATAAAGTTTTTTGCCTATGGACAGAATAGGAAAGTCAGTGTTAAAATGGACTTGATTCTCCAGTCAGACCTCTGTTCTCTTCCTTTGCACACTCTGTTTTAGGCTCCAGGGGCCACATTTTCAGAGACTATAAAGTCACATCATTCCCTCAGGGCTCTGATGACCTACAAAGATCAGCTGTTTTATGAACTTAGCTGAGAATTTTTGGTCTTTTGAGGGTAATGTCATAGTCTTATCATTTCTTGCCATCATGTTTTGTATGGGTTCTGTTTCTCAGGGAAGCTTATGTGGCACCTGGGGACGTGGTTTGGTCGTGGCCTTGGCAGTGCTGGGTTAACAGCTGGACTCAGTGATCTTTGAGTTTTCCACCCTAAATAAGTAACAATTTCAGGTGGAAGCACACCAGTTTAAACTCTCAGATTCTCACAGATTGGCTTACTTCAATGTGTGCTACAATTTATGCACAGGATTTGTTGATGTGTCAGGATTAGTGGTAATAGCATTCCTAGGTCACACATTCCAAAGATTTACAGCTGACTGTGTGTAAATAATGGGAGGTTACTGGACATGCTGACTGCAGCATGTATTTTCTAAAATACACATCGGTGTGGGGTTTTTTCAGCTTAATATGCAGTTTTGTTTCTTTGCTCTTCTCAAAATTTGATGGATCTGATAGCTTGGTACCTTCAAACCATCCCAGCAGCTCAGACAGATTGCAGATGCTAAACCTTATGTTCACCTCATAAGAATATTACTGAAAATTATTGGCAACATCTGACTTGAATGTAGATATATCTTGGTCCGTTTATATTCTCAGTGAAACTCAGTGGGATCCAAAAAAGCAAAATCTAGGAAATGCATAATCAGTAGTTTTTGAAGTTAAGAGCATTAGCATGGGCATCTACCCTTATGCTTGCTTTTTTCTTTTTTATTAATTCTTTTTTCATAAGTTACTGCTGAGTGGGAGGGATTTCCAACCCCTTTCAGATACAGCCCAAAACATAATTTACTTGTTTCTCAATAGACATATCTTGTTATTTGCCTTCCCTCATCATGGTTTTTATCCATGACTACAGAGACTGCTCATCCTTAGGGTATTGATCCATATCCGCTCAGGTCAAGTTGGAATTGCTCCCCAACCGTCAGGAAACTCCCTGTGTGCTGATCCCAACCCAAACAAGCTGCATCCTTCTGTATTTTTACCTCTTGCCATTGTGTAGGAACAATTGATCCTCAAAGAGGAAAAAGAAATCTTCCTTTGGACAGTTCTTCCCCCATAAAACACGGGGTCGTTCTGTGGTAATGTTGTCCGTGTCCTGTGGTCCAAAGAATGGGGTGAACTCAATTCCTGCCAAAGGATTGAGTGAATTTCTGTCAGTTTGTCTTTCTGCAGAGCTTTCTAGTGTGATTTTCTGCAGTGAGTCCCCATCCCTGGAGGCTTCTAAAGGACCCAGAAAGGTGGCCCTTGGGGTCAGGGGTTAGTGGTGAATGTGGCAGTCATGGGGGAATGGTGGATTCGCTGATCCTGGAGGGCTTTTCCAGTCCCAACCAGTCTGTGATTCCGTGGTTAATGATCTCTAACAAGATGAGTGCTTTATCTCTGAACACACAACATGGAGCTCATAAAACTTTATAGAAGTGTCAGTAGCTTTGCTGGGCTTGGGGAAGGTTATTTTTTTTGCAACAGTGGCCACACTGTTAGCATAATCTCTGCGAGAAGGGTCATTTAAAGGTTCATTAAATCTGCTTCCTGGGGCCTTGAGAACACGGTGCTGGCAGGGAAGAACAGTGTTCCGTGATTTCCTACAGCTGTCTTGAGAAATATGTTTTTATGGTATTTTTTGGGATGTTGGTGTGGCGGCGCAGCCTGGACAGTTCATCACGGCAACCTTCCGCGAACGTCTCTCAGGTGGCGGAGGGAGGCGCTGCAGTCGGGCGGCGGAGGTTTCGCTGTTCGGGCACACGCTGCCCGCTGGTGCAATAAGGCAGCGGAGGCAGGAGGGGTTCTTTGTACCTTTCCCAGCGGGGTTGATTATCGCTGTCCATACAGCGGCAGACCTCAGCGCCCGCCTGCACACTGCAAGGATGCAGTGATGAAGAACATGGCGTCTGAGGGTAGCAGGGTTAAATACAAACAGGAGGGGGTGGAGTTCAGGAGTAACAACCAATGGGTAAGAAGGGTAGGTGGGAAGATGGGCGGTTCAGGGGAGACAGGCAGGCAAACAGCCCAGCAGGGGCTTAGGGGCTAGAACAGGGCCATATAGGGTGCCCTGGGGGAGGAACTGCAAACAGGCCTTGCAACCAACAGGGGTACAGGAACACGAACTTGGCCATATAGGGAGTGTGACTGGGGAGATTGACATCTGGGTCCTTGGTCTCCCATGGGAGAAGCCAGGGCCTAGAGGGCACCCTTACAGGGTACCCACATGTTGGGTTGCCAAAATCGAGTGAAGTAGCCTCAGAGAGCTGGGGTGTGGCTGTAGCTCTTTAGAATGAAACCCTCCATTTTCCTGCCCCTCAGTGATGTTTTCACTACATTACGTCACTGAAGTGATAACAGCTATCACTCATTTAGAAGAAGCTGGTATGAAAAAGCTGATCTGTTGGGAACTTTGAGAATTCTAATTGACGAAATCAATAAGCCCCCAGCTAGAATAGCACCTCTCTTTTTTTTTTTTTTTTAATTTTCCACAATTGCATATCATGGAGTGATATATCACCTGGCTTCCTGTTTTTAACAGTTTTTCCAATACTTGTTTCTCATTGCTAACCCCAAAAATGTGCCCAGCTGCTCCGAGACAGGGAATACATGAGAGCTGTAAATACTCTTTAAGTCTTTTGTTGCTTTATTATTTCAGGGGTAGCAATTTGAGACTACAGGTCAAATAGATGCTATTGTAACCTCTGTCTGCTCACTGCTCCCCGGAGTAGCTGTGACAGGCTGGACACACTTTCCTTTCACTGAGTTCACTGGAGTGTGTGGTACCTACATTTCAATTGGAATGGACAGGGCAGCATTTCATACCTCCTGCCTCAGCCTGAGGGACTCTCTTCCTAATCAAGTTCTTCTACAAAGTCAATAAAAATGTGGTTGTAGGAACCACTTGACAAATCACAGGTGAATGTTAATCCTGAGAGGTGAACTTTCATAGAGCTCAGTGATAATTTCAAATTGGTGGATAATGAACATTTAGACAAGTCTGACATTCACATGACACAAAGGTGGGCTGGAGACCCACACCAAGAGCTGCTGTGTAGTTATTAAAGTCCAAAACAGCTGTTTCCAGAGGTCAGACCTGTGAGCCTACTGTTTATTCACAACTGATTATGATGTGCAAACAAAGAGAAGTCACATGAATCCATCCTTAATCACTTCAGAACCCAAGAAAGCAGAATGAGTGATCTCTGAAAGCATTTTTGCTTAAAAGAGAGTTAAATATGCTGCTAGATTTGTTTGCCTTGTCTTAGGAAGTCTTGATTAGATAGAGAAAATAGATTGTTCATTATAATGTGTTTTCCTACTTAGTCAGTTACAGACAGTGCAGGTCATGGAAGAAATGAAAGCAGCACGATGAGATATAGCACTGAAAATGAGGTTTTTTTATAAATGCCCATACTTTAAATTATGTTGTTATTTATAGAAAACTGATTTGGAAGTTCATTCAATAACCTTCCCCCTTCAAAAAAAAAAACAAAAAAACAACCCCATACCATACAAAGCAGTCTCTATCTAGATTGTCTGGTCTCATGTCTGGACCTACAGTTTTGTCTGCCATTCTGTCTCCATTGGGTATTGTGTTTGGGGCTGAGCCTGTGGCTTTCTTCTCCTTTTAGCCCCAGGCTGCATCATTCCCTAAACTGGATCTAGAAACTCTCTGGTCCCCGAGGCTTGAGGAGAGCCAGCTCACCCTGCCAGAACTTCAGTTTGCAGAGGACATGAATGGGGGGTGAGCTCCACCACAGGACTTCTCAGCTGTCAGGAGCTGTCTCCCAGCCACGGTTGGATCCACACAGTTTTAGAATTCCTTCCCCTTCCATCAGCGGATGGGATCAGCACACAGGACTGCTTCCAGCTGGAGAATAAACCTCGTGCTTTGGGCTCCACAGAAGTTAGCAAAGTTGCAGATGTTCTCAGAGGGAATCAGTTTGGTTCTGCTATATTTCTCCCAGGAGCACGGCCCTATTTTAATGGGACTTTGGGGAATTCCCTTAGGAAGAATTGGTTTATAGCAGGGGTTGAACTGTAATCAAAAAATGGGAAAAAAAAAACCCAAAAGGAAGATAAATCATTACACTGGTCATCATCTAAGGGGTTGGCAGCTTCCCAGTGCCACAGCTGATGCCATGGGGAGATGTACAGGACAAATTACACAAATTATGGATTATCCAGCACTGGCCTGGCTAACAGAGTTTAATGCTGTCCTGGTGCCAGTGTCAGAGCTTGGGAAGCTCTTGCAGGATTTTTTTCCTCACAGTGCTGGAAGTTAGACCTGCTGTGCCTCTAGGAAAGGTTGTGATGGTTTCCTGAGGAAACATGTTCAGTGCTGGAACATGGATGTACTCTGGCATGGAATTCCAGCCCTATCCACTTAAAATAGAAGGGATATCACTTCTCAGCCAAACATTTAGCTGAACTCTCCTAGTGGATCTGGTACTCTTGCTGTGTCATACTGTTGCCTTACACCCACTTTCTTCCTTATTCTTTTTATGATCATTTGCCTAAAGAGCTTTTTGATTCTCTTAGAGCAGGCAATTCTTGATTTTATTATTTTTAAGGAAATCTCAGTATTTTCCTGTGATTCTGCACAACATTTTCAATTGTTTTGTGTAGAATTCAGTGATTGTCTTCTACTTTGTCTCCGTGTGTCTTAGAACCATTTAGATGACAAAAGTTCTCTAAGACCATCCCAGTCCAAGCATTCCTCCAGCACTGCCAAGGCCACCCATGTCCCCAAATGCCACAGCCGCATGGCTTTTTTGGATGGGGACTCCAAAGCTCCCTGGGCAGCCCCTGCCAAGGCCTGAGCACCCTTTCCATGCAGAAATTCCTGCTGCTGTCCAAGCTGAGCCTCCCCTGGCCCAGCCTGAGGCCCTTTCCCCTTGTCCTGTCCCTGTTCCCTGCGAGCAGAGCCCGACCCTGCCTGGCTGCCCCCTCCTGTCAGGGAGTTGTGCAGAGCCACAAGGTCCCCCCTGAGCCTCCTTTTCTCCAGGCTGAGCCCCTTTCCCAGCTCCCTCAGCCCCTCCTGGGGCTCCAGCCCCTTCCCCAGCTCCCTTCCCTGCCCTGGACACGCTCCAGCCCCTCAATGTCCTTCCTGGACTGGGGGCCCCAGAACTGGACACAGCCCTCGAGGTCCCTCAGCAGGGCCAGCCCAGGGGGACAATCCCTGCCCTGGGCCTGTGGCCACCCCATGGCTGGCACAGCCCAGGGGCCATTGGCCTCGTGCCCCCCTGGGCACCCCTGGGCTCCTGCCCAGCCGCTGGCACAGCACCCCCAGGGCCTTTCCCCACGGGCCCTTTCCAGCCCCTCTGCCCCAGCCTGGAGCTGCAGGGCTTGGCGTGACCCCAGGGCAGGAGCCAACAGTTTTGTATTACGTTGCTCTGTAATACATATCTATATAGAATCCTCTTTTCTGTCAGCATTAGAAAATGATGACATAATTCACTGGAAATTATGATGTCTTGGCGTGTTGTTTTGCTGTTCAGTAAACGGGTAAACTCTATTAAATCTTCAAAATATAAACCCTAGACAGGCACTGGGTTGAGAACATTATTCTGTTAGAGCTGCTGTGCTGTCAGCAGCCCTTTCCTGGGTGTTCTCTCCTGTCAAGCACCTGAGAAGGAGCTCTTCAAGTGGGCTTAAGGTGTGATGTACCTACAAGCACGATTTTCATCGTGTGCTGCAGATATTTCTCAGCTGTTTCCCAGTGCCTGTTTTCTGTTTGCTCTGGCTTCTCCTTATCTCCCCTTCCTGCTGTGGTTTCCCTAGCATGAGGTATTTCTCACAACCTGCAGCAGCTCTGAAGCCCTGGGCTCCTGGCCAGGTTTTTATTATTGTTGTTATGAACTGTTAACTCTGCTTTTTAAAGGTGCATGAAGGAGGCAGACCTGGAGGCTTTTACTTGTACAGCTCTTCTGTCTTTGGTCTCTCCTGGCAACGCTTTGTTCTCAACGTCTATTGTTTGTGTGGAAAGAGGTTTTTATTTCCTTGGTCACAATTCCGAGCAGCATCTTGCACCCTTCCACCCCTCGATGTGCTCAAATGCCTGATTCTGAAATATGAACAACAAATATGTATTAAAATTTACAGAAGACACATTTAAAGAATTCAAGAGTAAATTAGAAGTATAATTCTCTCTCTGTGTTTTTTTCAGTTGTTATATTTGATTTCCATATGTGTCATCTTAATGTACTTCAAGAATTTTTTGTTCTAGGTGTTTCCAAGCAATTCAATATAAAAATTTAATACAAACACAGGATAGTACCCTTAGTATCCTTAATTTCAGTTCTCAAGAAAAAAAAAGAGGTTTTCCATCTCTCTTTTGACCAGAGAAACTGTGGCTGCCTCCGGATCCCTGGAGGTGCCCAAGGCCAGGTTGGACACTGGGGCTTGGAGCAATCTGGGATAGTGGAAGGTGGATGGTGAAATATTTAACAGCTGTTTCACCCTAATGCTTTGTCACTCCCATGTGGAACTGGATTTCATCTGTGGATTTTGTGGTCATAATCTGCAGTATTTCAAATGCTGCTGCCTTATTCCATGTGTAGATTACTTCAGTGGGTGTTTGGGAATAGAATGCTTTGTTCTGGTACAAAGTGCAGTTGACTCCCTTTTTTTCCATGGGGATAATGGATAATCACGTCAATACACAATAAGAAATAAGAAATCAAACAGTGTTTGCTAATTCTCCTTTTGATTCCAGCAGAATGTAGAAAAGATAAAGATGAAATTTCATTGCTTCATGGTAAAATTAACTCTGGTATTTGAGTGGGTATCTCTTCTCTCTGCCATCCCCCCATGCCACAAAACTGGTCATTTCCCAATCACCAAGATCTGGCTGTCACCTTACAGAGTGCACCAGGTGTCCCCCAAACCCCTGGGATAGAAATTTTTCAGCACAGCAGGGCCAGGGAGCGCCTGCAGCGGGGCCGGCCCTGGAGGCTGCGGGGCTGAGCAAGGGCCTGGAGCATCTGGGTGCCCGGGAAAGGCTGAGGGAGCTGGGGCTGCTCAGGCCGGAGAGGAGCCCCAGCTGAGAGGGGCCCTCAGCCCTGGCTGTCCCTGGCTGCAGGGAGGGCTCCGAGCAGGGCCCGGGCTCTGCTCCGGGGGCCCAGCAATGGCACCAGAGCCACGGGCAGCGACTGAGCCCAGCCATTGCCCCTGCACAGGAGGCACAACTCCTGCCCTGGGCACTGCCCAGCCCTGCACAGATTGTCCAGAGAGCCTCTGGGCTCTCCTCCCTGGGGCTGCTGCAGAGCTGTGTGCACACACTGCTGTGCCCTGGGCTCTGCGATGGCCCTGCTGCAGCAGGGAGGTGCCACCAGCTGCCCACTGTGCTCCCTTCCAACCTGACTGATTCTGTGGGAATGACATGGTTTTTTCCTTGCCAAGGGAATAAGCTAAAGGTGAAGGAGCCCTTGGCCAAAAAGCTGGGAAAGGGAAGAAAGGGAACATTAGCAGGCCACTATGATGTGTGCTGAGCTCCTGCAGAGGTTTGTAAATCGGAGCTGCTGGGGAAGGAGGGACCTTAGGACCAACACTCAGAGCCAAACATTGGAAAGTTCACCTAGGCAAGGTGAATGCAGCAAGAGGTGTTGTGGGGGCTTGGGGAGGCTTTGACTCATGAGCTGTCCAGGCGTGTTTGGTGTCCTAGGCTGGCATTTCAAAGGCCCAGTGCAGTGTTCTCCTTTGCTCTGGAGTTTAGCAGTGGCAGAGAGGATAAGTGACTGGATCTCCATGTGTCTCCAGTCCTGGGGTGCCCAACTGCTCCAGTTCAGTGGCAATATCACAGCAATTTCTGATTAAATTCTCCCTGTGCTTATCTGCATTCTGCTACGTGTAACAGCAGGAGCAAACAATGTCGTGTGGTGAAACTTAAGATTTTCTCCCACGTTCAGAACTCCAGTGAGCTGCAGACATTATTTTCTTGTCTTGGGGAGTATTAAGTTTGACTCCAAGTCCTCCTGTAAAGACAGGTGCAAGGTCTCCAAATTGTCTTCCTCTGTTCACATGTTGCCGTTTTTATTTTGCCTCCCAGTTTAACCAGCTGTTTGTTCTTCCTATTCTCTGTGAGCGCTTCTCTTTCTGTTGATTTGCACAAGAATTCATTTCCCATGTCCCTTTTCTGTGTCTGATTCCTATTCCTTGTTCCAGCTTGGTGCATTCCTAGGCCATCACCATGGTTAGTTCTTTCCAGCTTTCCTGCCATTTCAGGTTGGACTTAGGCACTTTGTGAGCATTTTAGAGAAACACAGTTAAAGGCAGTAGATAAACTTGCAGTGGGTGGCTCTACCAATAATATGATGTGGTGTTGGAATTTTTGCTCTCATGGCAGCAGAATTGGAAAGAGGTGCTTGGAAGAGAAGTAGGAACTCCCATGGAAGCGCCATAACAGCTGTATTTAAACCAAATGAAAGAAAACAAAAACTGGGTCTTAAAATTTGTGCTTTCTTTCTGTCACAGGTTTTTGGATTAACTCTTTAGGGTTTTATTATAACTGGAGGAAAAAATGGTAACTTGAGGCATTTTTATAACTCTGATTTCCTTTAGGTAATCAGAGTTATAAAATAAATCAGTTTCCTCAAGGAGATGAAGTTTCTGATAGCAGCGTTCAAATCCCCGACTGATTATTTGTAAGTCCGTAGGTGTATTTGTTTATTTAAATACCAGCACGCTCTTGGCAGAAGCTAAAGGCTGCTGAACATCTTTTCTTATCAGTGAAGCCTCTGTGGAAATTGTTCTGTCATTGGAAATTCTCCTGATGGGCACTTCCCCTCCTCAATTAATGGCGCTCTGGAGATGGGTGGCACAAAGTCCTTCACAGGTTCTTAGCCTGCGGAATGACAGAGCCATTTTATTCCATGGAATCACAGGATCACTAAGGTTGGAAAAGACCTACAAGATGGTTGAGTCCAACCTTTGGCCTAACACCACCACCTCCACTAAACCATTTTCTGCAATGCCATGTCCTCATTCCTCACACTGTGCCAGAAAATGTTAAGAGTGGAAAATTGGAAACAAATGTGTTAAAGGAAATAGAGGAAATACAGGGCTGTGGATCAACTTTTTTGGTAATTATGCTAATAGATAATTCTGTCCATGTTTTGTTTTCTCACCTCTCTGTTATATTATGACACCTGCTTATTCAAGTGTTTGATAACAAGTGAAAATGGTGTCCTGTCCTCCACCTGTTCAGTTCTGCTCTTCCATCCAGGGGGACACTTTTTGCTTGCTTGAAGAACAATTTAGACAAAAGTCATCATGGAACACAGGGCCATTGCAGACAAAAAAAAAAAACCCAAAACCTAAGCAATTGTGTATTTTCCTGGTGAGCAGAAAATAGAAGGACTTCACCTTGATTCCCGATTGCTGCTGACAAAGCCAACAGCCATGTCCAGGATGATCTGCAAAACGTATCCCTATCACACTCTTCCCTGTTGCGGTGGGGCTCGGGCTGCTCGGTACCGCAACCTCCTGTAAGCATCTCCCACGGGGACAGGGACGTGCTCCAGTCGGGGCGGAGGAGCCCACCACTCTTGCATGCACAGCCCATGGAAATAAGGCTACGGAGGCCAGGAGGGGGTCCCCGTATGGTTTTCCAGCTGGCTTTATTATCCCCACACTGGAAAGGGAAGACTGAGAACTCAGAACAAAGGCAGGGTATTAGGTTTTATGCCGGGGAGGCAAGGGGCAGGGAAACCATCAGGATCCAATGCTCTGGGGGTGGCACACAGGAGGGGCCAGGGTGTGTGAGGGCCAATGGGAGGACAGGGAAGGAGCGGCCAGGGAACAAACAGGGGGTGAGTGGGCTCACGGGCCATAAACCATTGGGATTACAGAACTTGGAATTTGGCCGTACAAGGCAAACGGGAGAGTGAAACAGGAATAGATTGACATCTGGGTCCTTGGTCTTCCATGGGAGAAGCCAGAACCTAGGGGGTGCCCTTCCAGGGCATCCACACTTCTCTTGACCAGGAGAGCTGGAGAAGGACTTTGGACAAGAGATGCAGTGACAGGACAAGGGGAAATGGCTTCAAACAGACAGAGGGGAAATTTAGGAAGAAATTGTTCCACCCTGTGAGGGTGGGGAGGCCCTGGCACAGGGTGCCCAGAGAAGCTTTGGCTGCCCCTGGATCCCTGGAATTGTCCAAGGCCAGGCTGGAGACTGGGGCTTGGAGCAGCCTGGGACAGTGGAAGGTGTCCCTGCCCATGGCAGGGGTGGAACAGGATGGGATTTAAGGTCCTTTCCGACTCAAACCAGTCTGGGATTTTATGAACAGGTGAGAATCTTCTTTTCCTTAACTCTCCAAAGATATCTGTAAGAGCTCACATCATGGGAAAATGGGCAAAACTTAACTGCCTGTTACTTGTAAAACATCTAAGGGAGTGTCCTGCCACCAGCACACCAGGATTTGAATAATGCCCATGCAACATTCCTTACAATACCTTATCTTGCAGTTTAGAGGGGAGTGTCTCCCTTAAATAACTAAAAAACTTTATCAAGGAAAGCATAGGTACATGTAAATACATGGAACTACCAAGAAATAGTCAAAGAAAATACACCAGCAAAACACTCAGCTCTGGAAAGCCTCTCAGCTGCTGGAATCTGACATCCCCTGAGCTAGAGTGGGGTAAAGAATTGCAGCCATTTGTCTTACTCTGCAAGACAGAATCTCCAACACGTAATGGGGTGGGCATTGCCTTGGTACCTGTGCTGGTTTTGGCTGGAGTAGGGCTCCTTTTCTTCCCAGTGGCTGGAATGAGGCTGTGTTTAGGATTTGTGCTGTGGTCTTGTTCTCCACAAACCCATCCTCTCTGGATTTGGAAGCACCTCTGGAAAAAGCATTTCAAAGACTCTGACGACCTTCACAGGTCTTGGTTTAGAGACAAACTTAGGAGAAAATGCTCTGGAATGATTGTTTCCTCTAAAGAAAAAGGGCTTCAGCAATCCCTTTTCTGCCAATGAGAAAATGAATACCAGCGGGTGAAAGTAAAAAAAACCAACTGTTTATTGACAAATAAAGTGCCCATATGGCATGGGGAAAAAAATTAATAAATGCTAGATATTGAACTGCCAGAACCTTACCTACCACTCCCCACCACACATACACACACACAGCCACAGCAGAACACAAAAAGCCAAAATCCCAGGGGAAGAAACAAACTGGCTGACCACCTGGTCTGGGAGCAAAATGGCACCGGCTTTTTGTCTCAGGGAAGGGAAAAGTTCATGCAGCAGCTCAGACAAAACAGACGGGAACCTGCTGAACTTCTGGCACTGGTCTCTCTCACAGCAGAGGAAGCTGGTGGATTTTGGTGTCCTTTCTCCTGCTGGTTCAGCTTTTCCCAAGGTCTGGGCCGGGTGGAGTGGTTCCCACAGCTCCCCACAGGTCCCGGCCGACCTTCCCCCAGTGATCGTCTGATCTCGGACCAAAACCCAGCCAAACCGTTCAAGAAAAAACAAAAGCCACTAAAGCATTGCCGCTGCAGTCTCTCCAGGCCAGGGAAAGAGGGAAAAAGAAACCTCTGGCTTAAGCTAGCAAAAAACCAAGCTACAAAATAACCGCGGGTCTGCTCCGCACGGAGCAGGCCCAGGAGCGACGCTTTGAGCAAAGGCCGCGCAAGAGCCCCAGGGCTCCTGCCCCTGCTCCGGACCCACCGCAAAGCTCCAGCAGCCAGTTCTGGGCATGAAGCAGACCATTAGGGAATAGGGGATCATCGTAAAGTCACCTCGAGACAACAGGGGAGTTTTACACACGTTTGAAGCACACGAGCCTGTTGGAGTCACACGAGAAACAGTCAGGGGAAGGGAATCTCTGCTTCAAGTACAGAAAGCACCAAAAAAGTGTGAGCTCAGCCCTCCTTTAGTACAAATCAACAGCCTACAAACTCCAAGGAATGCTTTTCCAGCATTGTTGCCTACCCACTGCCCCCTTGGTATCATTTTTTTCTGAATGATACAGCACAACAGGAAGTAACCAGATAAATTTTTTTTCTTCTACAGTCCTGCAAACTCCTCTTCGTGTGCCCATCGCCAAAGGCAGCACGAGTTTCACAGTAAGAAACGCCTCAGAAGTACAAATTCAATCCCCTGGGAGGAAGTTCAGCACTTTCCAGAATCTTCCTCCTTTTTTTATTAGAAATGAAGGCACGATCCTAAAGTAAAAGGAAACATATTGGGAACTGTCAGCTCTTGAGAAGACATCACCAATAATTTTGTCATGAAAAAAGTGTACAGCCAGTAGCAGTGCAGTTTTTTAAGTCTGTTAACACCCTTGGAGTGATATGTCACAATTATTTCACTCCAGTCCCCAGGAACTGCAGCTTTCAGGTAATTCGGAATATAAGGAGTTATCAAAATGTTCATGTAGTCAATGTTTTCTGCAAGAAAATAATAGATTGAATTTCAGTTGTTTTCTCATACTATGCCAATCTCTGGCCCTGAAAGCGAGCGGTCCTTTTTACAGATTTTTAGTCATTTCCTTTATTAAAAATAACTGCAACACAGACACAAACACCTGCAGCCACATAAGATCTGTGATATTTTAATAACATTTGCTAATCATTTTCATGTCCTTTGTAACTCCTTTGAAGCTCAGTTTCTTACAACTGCATCCTAATACACATCTTTTAATATCACTGTTTTCAAAATGTCAAATTAATTCTTTAATGATCTTGTTGACACCCAAAAGCTTTTGAGCTTCCATGAGATAAAATGAAGCTCTCTTAGCCCAGCATCAATCTCCAAATGTTATTAACTTTGCTTTGTGTTTTGTGCAGACACCTGAAATATTACATGCAATTAAGAGCCTTTTGATCTTCAAAGGCTGACGTGCAGGGGCTGAAACGATCCCTGGGTGCCAGAGTCACAGGGACATCTGCTCTTGGATTAATTTCCCAAACCCCAGACAATTTCCACTGATTTCACAATATGTCCTGCATGAAATGCGCCTGGACTTTTCACCAAATGGATGAAAGAAGAGAGTAAAGCTGACTGGTTTAAAAATCTTCCATAGTGTATTTTTAAACTAAGATTTGACCTAATGTTTTAAGTAATCAGAACTATTTAGCAGTCCAAAATAATGACAATTAATATGAGGTCCAACAGCCAATAAATACTGAAGTTTCCAAACAACAGCCCCCTTTTCCAGGTTCTCCTGTTGTTCCTCTAGACAAGACTTGCTCAAAGCTGCGTTTGGCAGGACTGGGACAATATTCCTTTGTCATTCACCACTTACCCAATTGCTTTGCTCCAACCTCTTCTGAATACGTGGCTTACATCCCATATCCAAGGATCAAATAGCCAAAACTCTTCATAAATTCAAGTGTTGAATATCTGAAGGTCTTTTATAGATGTGAGCTCTACATTGAGTGTGGACAATACAAATGAGGGCAGAGCAACAACAGTTATAATAAAAAATTTCTGATTTATAATTTCACCACTTGCTTGGAAAACAAAATGGGAAACACATGGAAAATTATTTCCGTGAACGAATCTACAGTGAAATTCAAGATTAGAGCTTCACTCATCAGAGGAATGTGTTTCTGGAAAAATCTCTAAAAAGCAACAATTGGCTAAAAACAGAACCCACCACTCAGCTGGAGCTTGTTTTCCTGAAAGGAAGTGCACAGTAGAATTGCTTGGAGTGAAGGCAGGGGGAAATTCCTGGTTCTCACAGCATTTTTGAAGGGAAGTACCCCCCAAATGGGTAAGAAATATTCAAGCACTTCTGAAAACCTTAAAGATTTCTAGAACCCTGCCAAGGGAGTGGAGCACTCCATCACAAAATGAAGACTTCATTTCATTGGGAGAAAAAAGATACATTGGGAAGATAAATCCTGTGAAAGATGAAGAACAGTAGTTGAAAGAGAAGGAAAAGGAATATAAAGTCATCCTAATTCCATTTAAAAGCACAGTATAGAATTTTGTATAGCCTCAAGAACTCCTGATTATTCACAAACAGCCAAAGAAGAAACACACTTCTTATGTCAACTATAGATAACGGAGCTGCTTCCCTGCTGCTTCCCTAGTTACTGTATTGCTCTTCCAAGCCTCCCAAAGTCCTTGCCTCATAAACCACGGAGATATTTCCAATATATTATTCCCATCATCATCTGCTTACAGACCTTTATCATCCCTGCTCACCAGTTTTCCCACTTGCCTGTATTGACAAGACACGAATTTTGCCACAGGGTCACAGCCCAGGCTGGCTCAGCCCTTGGTCTTGGTGGGGATCTTTAGGTACAACCTGAATTAATAAAAATGAACACAGGACCCCGAGGAGCTTCCAAACCACTGAAATCAAAAATTCCATGTATTCCCTCCTGTGGATGTGGTTCTAAACCCACACGAGCTTGTAGACAAAGCAGACCTCAGAAGTGCTGCAAATCCCTTCATTTTTCTCTCATTTCAGAAAAATAAAACAGGTTAATATCTTCATTTTTTTCTTCTAAGTCACATTACAGAGGGCTGTGTTCTCTTACTTTTCATTCCACATATAACCACCTACTTCCATACCCATGGAAGCATTCCAGCTGCAAAGAAACATCTCCTGACATAATTGTGAAAAATTACAGCAAGAGAGCTTTTTCCTCAGTTCCTCTTCTGCTTCTATTTAAAAAAATAAAATTATATTTGATCCAATTCCTTGATTTCCAGATGAATAAGCTGGTCTTGGTTCACAGAGCTGGGAATTGCTATTAACTGATAAAAGAAATGACTAGACTAAAAGTATTTTAAAAATATCATGTCAAATTTCGGTTTTAGTTTTAAAAGCTAGATGTGATTAAGTAATCAAATACTTTTTAATCTTCATATTAACCAAAGGAAATTTGAGAACATTTAGTATTAACATCTATTAAACGAAAATTATAGATATGAAAAGTCCTGGGTTTCATTTCAGGATTGGCCTGCATGTTTAAAATAGATTGGATAACGCTCCAAAGATGTGAAACATTGGATCTAGGAATAAACCATAGCTTGTGAGTTGAAGCAAAAACTTTTCAGGAACATTTTGGGGAAATATCTTCTGCATTTAGCTGAAGATAGTGAGATTTCAGCAGAGTTTTTCCCACTGTTTGTAAAGAAACATTTTGATCCTGTGTCCTTTAGCCTGCCTTAGGAAAATTTAAAAAAAAACCCCCACATTTTCCTTTGGAATATCTCTTCCTTTTTGCTGTGCGTGGAATCTTGCTGAGGCATCACTGAGGCACACACATCCCCTGGAGGCACAAACCCAGCAGGGGCTGGGGTCTCATCTTGCATCTGCTGCCAGAGGGGAGGTGAAAGGACATCCCTGCCTGGGAGCTTTATCCCGCTTTTCTTCCCTTTGGAAAAAGCCCTTTGTAGGCACCCCACAGGTTTGGAACTCTGTGCTGAGGAAGCGCAGTTACACAGCACTGGGGAGCAGGTCTCAGACAGCGTTTTCAGTGAATCTCAAAATCCCAGAATGGTTTGAGTTGAAAGGGACCTTAAATCTCATCCAGTGCCACCCCTGCCATGGGCAGGGACACCTCCCACTGTCCCAGGCTGCTCCAAGCCCTGAAGTCCAACCTGGCCTTGGGCACTGCCAGGGATCCAGGGGCAGCCACAGCTTCTCTGGGCACCCTGTGCCAGGGCCTGCCCACCCTCCCAGGGAACAATTCCTTCCCAATATCCCATCCATCCCTGCTCTCAGTCAGTAAGAAGCCATTCCCCCTTTTCCAGTCACTCCCACCCTTCTCCATCTCCACCTGTCCTGCTTTTCTTCCACCTGTCGTTTTCCTGCTCATGAGAAGCTCCACTTCTTTTCCTATTCTGTACTGTTAATTTCTCTTGCCTCTAGCAGAAAATATTCAGTCTCTTGATTTTCATGAACATCTGGTGCACAGCCAGGACTTCTTGCCAGGCTTTAAAAAAGAAGAATTTCAGTGATATTTGTGTTCTTACTCAGAAGAACGGTCTCTGCTTGTGCCTTTTTCTCTCACACTTTGATGATTCCTCTAAATCAGTGTAAGAGGAACTTGAGAGATTCCCTTCCCCACCTTGCTACACCTTGAACTGCAGTCCAATGCATCCATGTAAGCAGTGTGGACCTAAATTTTATGAAACACTGACATTAGTGGGAATATTTCTGAAGGTAAAAATCTGGTTTTGCACTATAGAAGTCCTCACTCTCTTTAACATCAGCTGTTTAAAGAGGAACTAAAGCTATCCAGCCAATAATTCCTAAGGAATGGAAGTAATTTCTATTGAAACTGTGTATTGTTCTAATCGGACAGAATTCTTAGAAATTATTAATATCCCTCACTCTTTTCTAAGCTTACAGTAGGAACAGTCCAGGATATTGCAGGAGGACGTACCTCAATTGAAAATATTGATTTCTTCTTTCATGCTTTTAACAGACATTTATTTTCTTAATGTTATAACTAAGTGGAGGGAGCAGGGTTTGAAGGATAAGGTTTTTTGGTTTTCTGCATTCCCGGAAGTTTCTAGGTATTCCAAAAGCATGGAAGCACATTTTCCCTCCACTGACAGGGGCAGTGGCTCAGTGACTGCCTCAGTTATCAGGGGAGCTAAAGCTGATTTAGTCAATGCACCCTTATTCCTTTGTGAGCTCTGGGCCTGCATGATTTGACTTGACAAGTTCTTCATCATTTTTTTGTGATTTTACATCCCCTTCAAGATTCAGTTCCCCAGTTCCATGTGGGAATTGTCAGGTAGCATGTGTTGAAATGAAGCTGACAAGTGCACTCTGTCAGCTTCAGTAAATTAACCTGTGAAGAAGTCAGGCTTTGAGATGGGTGATAGCATCTACAGGAGGGCTTTCTGCCTTAGAGAGCCAGAAGAGAAGCCCAGCCTGTCTGTGGCACAGCATCTGGCTCGAGGTGACAGATTTTACATTTTCTATAGTTTTTATTTGGATTTGTTGTGCTCAAAAATTGATGAAACCAAAGGGAATGTCTGGGCTCTCCTGGCCTGTTTTTCTAGAAAAACAGTGAATTTTCTTGTAGCGACACAGAAATGCAAATCGTTCTGTGAAAAATTCCTATTTTGGTGCTAATTTATTGGATATCACATATTAAATCCTCACGTCCTGGCTATTCCAGGAAGACTTTCAGTAGCGTGTCTTTTACAACAAAAAACCTGCCTGTGTTTACATTTTAAGGATTTTTGTGGCCCTCTCAGGACTATCTGCACACTGACACCAATAAAAATCATGTTGCTGCTGGAGCTTGACCCCCTTTTACATCAGAGTACCTTGTACAGAGCAAATTTATGTCCTTCCCTGATAGGGATTTAAAAAAAAAAAGATGCATAAAAACACCCCAAAACTCTCTTTGGAGGTCCAGGAGTTGGAAATATTTTCAATTCATAGTTATGAGACTGAAAAAAATCTTCACTGAGATTGATTTGTGGTTGGCTTTTCTGGCTGGTGGTTTTTTGCTACAAAACACTCTAAATCCAAACTGCTCCGTGTTGTGGGGGGAACAGCCTGGATGTAACATCGTTCTGCTCATAACCAGGGCACTTTTAGCCTGTTTAATGCATTAAGACCATTAAAGGCAAGTTCTGTGAGGGCAGTGTTTGATCTCTCCCTGGGATTCTGTACCCCAGCCTGCTTTTAAATGTGCTCAGTGCTATACACGGTGTTTTAAGAATGTGAAAAAGGCATTAACGTCTGCAATCACCAGGGAAATGGAAAATACAAGGGTGAAAATCTGGTTTTTAGCCTTTGCATGTGTACTTAAGGTGAATGCTGTCACCCCTTGCTGCTGTGGGGATCCAGGAGTGAACATTGTCCTCTGTGAATGCACTTTGCAGTCACCTGGAGGGACCAGGGCTTGTTTTTCCCTTCTCTTCTCTGGCATTAGGCATGCTCAGTTGGCACTGATGCAGTTTGCCAGTTCCACAATAGCCTTTGTAGTCCTGGCCCATGTCACAGGTCTGAGCAGGGACATCACAACTGAACCTGCTCTTGGTACACACACTTAAGGACCCTGGGTATCAGCCCACCCAGGTAAGATGCGATCACTCCTTAAGCAGGGAGTCGTCGATGTCAGCCTGAATTTGAGCTTCTGTTCCTCATGTTTCAACAAAACCGTTGATTTCAATGATTTTCAAATAATTTCTCGGTGGAGTCTTTCCAAATACTGCATGGCTCTGAGATTAGCCTGAGATGCTGTCAGATCGTGTCAAGTGCAACCCTGAACAATTGCAAAGCAGGGTGATCAGTCTTTACATCAATCCCTCTCAGTGCAATGCACAGGAAAATGGTGCTGGGAAAAGGCACTTCTGCTGATCCTCGGCAGAGGTTTGGAATGCTTCAGTGTGCTCTCGGAGACAAGCGTGCTTGGGCATCTGATGTGTGGAAGAAGCCCACTGACAGCTGCATGAAGTGTCAGAAGCCTGTCAGAAGTGGAAATGTTTCTTCCCACCAGGGCAGCACAGCAGGAGATCCAATTTTACTGCCTGCTCAAGGGAAGGGCGCAGGGCAGAAATCCATCAAAGGTTTTTCCTTGATGGTCCTAAGAATGTAAAAATATTTAATAGCCAGAGCCTGTGGGATCTCTGTTTGCTCTTCTACAGAAGGCAATGACCTTCTAATGCCAAAACACCAGGAAAGTTCCTTGCAAAACTTATGAGGAATGATTTTCCTGTTTGCTTTGTTTCTTATTATGGCTAAGAACATATTCTTATTCCTGCTTTCCAGTCTTTTCAAATCTTCCCTCTTCGTCCAGATTTTGGAATTAATATACACAATTTGCTTTCAGCAGGTGAAAGCACAGTCAGGGGGAAGGGAAAGGAAGGGGAAGGGGAAGGGGAAGG
>WEKY01012160.1:58044-90172 GCA_013390045.1 Picathartes gymnocephalus
AAGGGAAAGGGGAAGGGGAAGGGGAAGGGGAAGGGGAAGGGAAGACGACTGATCACTTTTTGTGATGGGAGTCACAACTGAAGTGGGCACAGTGCACTGACAGCTGTGCGTTTAGCCAGGGAGAGTGGTTTTAGCCTAGGAAAGGTGATTTGGACTTCATTTCCAGCTCAGATGTTCAGATTGTACAGAACACACAGAACTGATACTTATTTTTTGTTAAATTTCTCTAATTCAGAATGCTCAGCCACAGCCAGGGTTTGCAGCTGACCTGAGAACAATTTCCTATGAACTCAGCAATTCAAGTGCTCTCTTAAGCTTAACAAGGGAAATTGGGAATCTTGAGCCACCCAAGATGATGAGTAAAATAGTGCTTGGAATTGATGAGGAAAATACCGCTTGGAATATTCCTTTGATGAGTTCTTATAACCTGGATCACTTCAGGTGTGCACTCCACTTATTGAGGGAAGTGCCTCACACCAGAGCTGTAGAGCAAGAGCAAAGTCCACACCTTCAAAAAATAATGGTTGTTATAAACCAAATTACTGCTTAAAAAAGGATTCCTGTATCCGTTAGAGGGGCTTTCCATCTCACTGTAACCATGGGTGCTGACCTGCTCCAGCACAGTGCCACTGCACAGCCCTCAAGGCACAGCTGAAGTGCTTAGGGACGTCTGTTTGTGTAGTTTAGCACATTCAGAAAGAGCAGAAAGTGTTAATTTGTGAAGCAAACTCTTTGGTTGGAGCAGAAAACCTCATAATTCCATGTCCTGTTTCTCCACCCTTATATCCTTCATCTCATGTTGGTTTGGCTGGATGTTGTTAATGTGGAACCAAACATAGAATCCTGGAATTATTTAGGCTGGAAAAGCCCTCCCAGCCCATGGAGTCCCAGCTGTGCCCGATGCCCACCTTGTCCCCAGCCCAGAGCTCTCAGTGCCACCTCCAGCCCTTCTTTGGGCACCTCCAGGCATGGGCACTCCAAAGCTCCCTGGGCAGCCCCTGCCAAGGCCTGAGCACCCTTTCCATGCAGAAATTCCTGCTGCTGTCCAAGCTGAGCCTCCCCTGGCCCAGCCTGAGGCCGTTTCCCCTTGTCCTGTCCCTGTTCCCTGCGAGCAGAGCCCGACCCTGCCTGGCTGCCCCCTCCTGTCAGGGAGTTGTGCAGAGCCACAAGGTCCCCCCTGAGCCTCCTTTTCTCCAGGCTGAGCCCCTTTCCCAGCTCTCTCAGCTGCTCCTCTCAGGACTGACTTTCTAAACCATATCCTACATTCCATAATGTGAAGTTCCCTTCCTGCTTTACACAAGATGCTTTCACATCAGAGCAGCTGTGCTTGTGCAGATCCCGTTTTTGTTACGTAGGCCATGTATAATTTGATGTAAATGTACAGAAAATAAGAGCTAGTAAGTCTTATTCTGTGTATTTTATGGACCTGCCAGGATCAACAGATCAAACCACTGCAATTAGATTTCTTACTTTCATTTTCTGTGACTGTAAAGGGATTAAATACACCTTCATCTTCCAGGACCTGAGAGCAGCAGTCCCTGATCATGTGATTACTACTTTGCATTAGTTTTCTGTGGTCTGTTAAAGGTCAGTAATGGATCAGGGGTGGGCAGGGCTTTGTGGGCACTCAGCGCCCAGGATCACTCAGGTGTTGCTCCCTGGGACTGAGCTCACTGCTGCCGTGTTCTTCAGGATCTCCACTGGGCTCAGGGATCTGGCTCGAGGCAGGAGGTGCTGCTTGGTTTGGGGAGAGCGTGGGCACAGCTGGTCCTTCTGTAACTGCTGTGGGTGAGGCTTTGGACAGGGCAGTGCTTGGTCAGTAGCACAGGCTTTGTAGGCAGGGTGGGGTTTGCTGTTGTGATCCTCACCATCCTCGTTTGGCGTCATTTGGGGTTATTTTGGGGTGTGTGAGGTAAAGCCTCAGACAATTCTCAGATGCTCTGTTAATATGGGCACAGGTTTCTCACATTTAATGGCTGTGCCTGGAACTTAGACATGAAGAGGCAACCAGAGGGATGGAGCAGCTCTGCTGGGAGGAAAGGCTGGGAGAGCTGGGACTGTTCAGCCTGGAGAGGAGAAACTTTGGGGTGACCAAAGTGTGGCTTTCCAGGGTCTGAAGGAGCTACAAGAAACATGGAGAGAGACTCTTTCTGCGGGATGGAGGGACAGGACACAGGGAATGGCTTCCCACTGCCAGAGGGCAGGGATGGATGGGATATTGGGAAGGAATTGTTCCCTGGGAGGGTGGGCAGGCCCTGGCACAGGGTGCCCAGAGAAGCTGTGGCTGCCCCTGAATCCCTGGCAGTGCCCAAGGCCCGGCTGGACACTGGGGCTTGGAGCAGCCTGGGACAGTGGAGAGGCAGGGGTGGCACTGGATGGGCTTTGATATCCCTTCCCAACCCCAACTGTTCCATAATTCTCTAAAGAGTTGTTCTATTCATCTAGATTTGATTTACTGGCATTAAAGCAAAAATTAGCTTCCTCCTATTTGGAAATGACGTGACAGTGTCCTCTGGTGGCCTGACAGCTGGAGTTCTTCTGCATGTGCTGCTTGCTTACCTTTTTTTTTTTTTTTATATATACTTTTCCATTTTAATTAGAAGGAATTGTGGCATAATTGCAAACAAAAGGGCTGGGCTTTATTCACTAGCAAGAATTTATGGAATAATGTTATAGTGTGTGTATGTATCTTCTGCAGTAGCCTAATGACTGATGTGAAGGGCAGGGACAAGTTTCTTTAGGACATTTAATACATATATATGTGTATATATTTATTTATTATACACCTGTGGTACACCTGCACAGGTGAAGCTTCAAGAAAATCCCTGAGACTGAAGCCAGGAATTATTGACAAACCTACTACATAATAGTGCATTAAAGGATTAAAGTTAAACCTTCTGGCACTATTAATCTATTAAGTGGAGTAGAGATTTATTATTTTTCCCCTTTATTTCTCTGTATAGACAGAACTTCAAGCCAGAGTCTGCTCTCCAAGAGCCCTTAACCTGTAGTGCTCAGTTTTAGATCCCAACATTTAATGCTTTTTAACCCAAGCATGGCTTCATCTCTCAAGATCAAGGAATATGAACTAATTCCCTGCATCAGGGAGTAAATGTCTTCCTGAAAGGAATGCCAGTTGGGATATTAATAACAGAATTCAGTTAATCGAGAAACCCAGGAAGACAGAAAGTCAGATTTAAAGCACCTTGTGATGCAGATTTTGAGCCTTTCTCTTTGGCAAGGGCTTTTCGTTCAAACTCTGAGGGAAAAGGCTTGTGGGGTTTTTGTTTGCATTTTTGGAGGCAAAAAAACTGAAGGAAAAGTTCAGCAGGCACTCCAGATCTTTGAGGTTTCTGCAAATAAGAACAGGTTCTGAATGAACATGCAACAAAAAAATGGTGGGTGAATTTCCATGGAATCCCAGAATGTTTTGGGTTGAAAGGGACCATAAAAATCATCCAATTCCACCCCCCTGCCATGGGCAGAGACACCTCCCACTGTCCCAGGGTGCACCAAGGCCCAGTGTCCAACCTGGCCTTGGACACTTCACTTTTAACGCCCTGAATGCTGAGTTGTTTTTCAGCTTACAGGGAAAACCTCCAAGTTGAAGTGTTGGAATTGAGGAAACTCTTACAGTTCTTGTCTGGGAAATTTTCTGGTTCTGGCAGTTTTCAGTGACTGCCTAAATCCCGTAAGGGAATTTTCAGAAATGGACAGAGGAATGGATTTCTCACAGAGAAATCCCAGAGTGGTTTGAGTTGGAAGGGACCTCAAAGCCCATCCAGTGCCACTCCCTGCCATGGGCAGGGACACCTCCCACTGTCCCAGGCTGCTCCAAGCCCCAGTGTCCAGCCTGGCCTTGGGCACTGCCAGGGATCCAGGGGCAGCCACAGCTTCTCTGGGCACCCTGTGCCAGGGCCTGCCCACCCTCCCAGGGAACAATTCCTTCCCAATATCCCATCCATCCCTGCCCTCTGGCAGTGGGAAGCCATTCCCCCTTGTCCTGGCACTCCATTCCTTGGAAAGACTCTGTCTCCATCATGTATTGCTTGATATATTGGAAACTCATCTGGGAAAGTTTTGTGGCTCTCGGCGTTAATAATGGGAGAGTTTTTGCATTTCCTGTGTAAAACCTCCTAAACAGCACAGTAGTATTTGTTTATTACTGCAAAGTGGTTCAAAACACAGCCTGTAGGTACCAAGGTGAAAATTAATTTGGTGAATAACATTACATTATTGCAGACCCTCCAAAGTTAATCATGGTTAGCAAAGAGCCTAAACATTCTTGCTGTCACCTAACTAATTGGCTTTCGACATTGAGATATTTTAGAAAACGAATTGTTCTGTCCAGCCAACATAAAGATTCTGTGCCAAAAATGGCCTGCACTTCAAATGGAAAATAATGAAACAACCAACGTGTGGTCCAGAAATGCCTCATGTTTTATTTTTAATCTTCCAAATTATTCATAGGAAGAGCAGAAATGCTTCAAGAGCGGTGTGAGCTCCCTGATTCAAGGCAGTGACTGGAGGGAGAAATCCACTGAGAAATCAGCTGCACTTGTTCAGGGGTTAAAAAAGATAAACCTGCAATATAAATTAATTTATAATATAAAATCATCAGTGGTTTTGAGATTCTAGCGACATCAAACTGATTTAAATACTTTCCTGAATGTTGGAACTTGGATTGAACACATCTGCACAGGCCATTCAGAGGTTTGATTTTCATTAGTGAAAGTTTTGGTATTTAATTAATTAGCACTGTTTTTCAAATGGCTTTTTTTTTTTTTTTTTTCCCTTAAGGAAGTAATAATTAAGCAAGACACATTTTTGGAGTCTTTTATTTATTTGAAATTTGTGAGGAAAACCCTGGAGTGGGCAATTTTCTCCATATTAGGGAAAACCTTGTAAAGTTTCAGTCCTGCAAGTGTCAGTTTGGGGTGGTTTTTTTTTTAGTATTTATCTCCCCTGTTTTGGCCTGTGTTATTCATTGCTGCTGCTTTTCAATGAAATGTAGCATTGCTTTTTCATGGAAAATGTACCATTAAATTGCAGATGTCATGGATGAGAGCACTGTAACGGCAAGAAAAGAGATTTGACATGCAAATATGTCAGGATCTAATTCCATTCTTGCTGAAGTCAATGGGAATTTTAAAATTAACTTCAAATGGGGATGGGAGCAAATGCACAATGCTGAGGTTAAAAATGAAAAGACCTTGCTGTTAAATCAGAGATGCTGCTTGTTGTCCTGGACCCGTTTAGATCTGCAGAGTAGCACTGCTTGGAAGTGCCCGGGTTTAATTATTTGTTTAATGATCTTCATGAAGCCTTGCAGAGGAGTCTGTTCAAAGGCACCAGAGGTCTGGTCCTGACAAGCACCCAGTGCTCTCCAGTGCCCCACTAATTCCAACTCCAGGCTGGGAATGGGGCTCCCAGCCCTGGTCAGTTCCTAGAGGAGCAGAACACGGCGATGGATCCGTGGTTTCCTTGGGAATCTCCAGGTGCTTCCTGACAATCCTTTCGGCTCACAGCTCCATCAAGCAAAGCGGTGACATCTTTTTTTATGGTTGATTTTTTTCCTTGGTGCCTTGTTTTTCAGCAAGTGCTCGGATCACTGCAGAGTGTGAAGACAGAGGGGTTTCTCTCCTGTGTTATGCCTTGGTTGATTCATTTTAAAATGGATTGGTTTCACCTCAGCATGTACAAGTTGGAAGCTAGAGCATTCTGGATGCAGAATGCACTGGTCGGGAAAAAGGTGCTATAAAAGCTTTAAGAAGCAGCAGTAATAAAAAAAAAAAAAGAGCTTTTCATTGGAAAGTGGAGGGGTTTAGGGAAGCTCTGTGCAAGTTTAGCACAGTGTTGGGATCGTAGAACTTGGTGATGGCACAAAATACTTTCCCCTCATGGAAGGCCCTGGGGTGGAGTGAGGAGAGGAGGATTTGAGGGTAAATCCTCCTGTGCCATGCAAGGCCCTGCACGTGCAAAGCAGTGGCATTCCTCTTTTACAGCTGCTGAGGTGTCACTGAAGCCTTTTATCGCTGAAATCCTCACTTGGACACACCTCCAGTAAGAGTCCTAAACCTGCAGTGTATTTACAGCCAAGAAACACCAGCACTGCCCTTAAAGCACTGAGAGAAGGTGCAGCCTTCCTTTGGAAGAGCTGAGATTTATGCTCTGAGACCCAAGATTTACTCCCTGCCTCTGCTTTCCACCTCCTTTGCTCCTTAACAGTCCTTTCATTAAACTCTCAACAGCCCCATATATACTCCACTTTCCTGGGAAGACACAGTCTCCTGAAACCCTCTGCTCTTAAGGATGTCTGCACTGTCAGGAGCTGCAGCTCCCCTGGAATTATATTTGTAAGACACCTGGCAGGGTTAAGTTTCTCTAACTTTTGTCTGTAATTCCATGAAGTAAGGACCATATTTTAATTTGCTTTCAGAAATATTTTCTTTAAGCGTAGGGTTTTTTTGCTTCCTCAGAAAATGCCTGGGGAGGAGGGAGGAATACTAATACGGGGTTAGTTACAAGCTAAAAAATGAGGATTTGTTGAGTTATACCTTTACCAGACCTTGCTTAAAATGGTTTTGGTAAATTACAGTATCCTAAGGGGGGGGATCAATACAATTGCCTTCATAAAATCTTTATGGGCACTCAAAATTATCCCCAAAGTGTGTTTGGAATTCCTATTTCACAATGTTTGCTAAAACAGGTACAATTTTCAGATTCAGATTATTACCATGAAATGTTGAAACACACTTCTGGAAGAACAGAGGAGAAAGAAACTTTTGATGGAATCTCAAACAGCATTTTTGAATGTCACTGATGATCAGGAACATGATAACACTGAGTGTTTCATTTTGACATTATGAGAATTTTGCTGGGTTTTTTATACCAAAGTGAAAAGAGACTTGACTGAGCCTTGAAAAGTGTCACATGCAATTCCGTGATATTTTTGTACTTGTCCCGTCAAATTGCTTCCCTCCTTTGTTCTCATCTGAAGGAGGGAGGCACGTCTGCAACAGGTTCCTTGTGTGAGGGAACAGCCTCTGTCCGCTCTCCCCAGCCCCATGAAGTATCTGTGGAGTCAGGGTTAGCTCTGTGGCTGCTCTCAAGGGAGTTTTTGCAATACAAATAATTCCATTTTCCCCCAAAGTCACTCAAAAAGCTCATTCTTGTCTAATTTTGGTTGTTGCTGTCAGTAATGAATGCTTTGGGGGAGACTGAAGGAAAAGATAAACAATTATAGCAAACCAACAGGAAGGATTTTTTTTTTTTTTAACACTATGAGCGGAAGCAGAGCCCTCCACAGCACTTGATTTCCTATCGAAACACTTCTGTGACACAAGTAAAGAGCTCTGGCTCCTCAGTATTCCCTGGGGACATCCCCTCGGGGCATCACCTCTTGGTGTTCCTAGGAACATCTTGGCTCCGATGAGCTGTGCCAGACCCCTGGCTCGGCTGGCCTTTTCTTCACTGCATTCTCAGATCATCCAATGCAGCTCCAACATTTCTAGAGCTCCCTTCCCTTTCCTGTAGTTGAAACCAATAAGCAGAAATACTTTGTGGTGATTTTTATCTTCTTTTTTTTTTTTTTTTTTTTTCTCCTTATTTTGCTATGGTAAAAATCTGGCATTCCCAGCTGTTTTGGGGGGTTTTTTCCCTATTTTTCTTCTTTTTTGCTTGAATATTTGTCAGATTTGGTTCCTATTTTTCTCCTCCCCATAAAATCTTTCAGTGCCCGTGTGCAGGAAAACAGGAATTGTGAGGGGATACCAAAATACAAAGGGACTCCAAGAATCCCAGAATGGTTTGGGTTGGAAGGACTTCAAAACCCATCCAGTGCCACCTCTGCCATGGGCAGGGACAGCTCCCACTGTCCCAGGCTGCTCCAAACCCCATCCAGCCTGGCCTTGGGCACTGCCAGGGATCCAGGGGCAGCCACAGCTTCTCTGGGCACCCTGTGCCAGGGCCTGCCCACCCTCCCAGGGAAGAATTTTTTCCATGTATTTCACTCCTATTTCCCCTCTGCTAGTGGGAAGCCATTCCCTTTTTCCTCTCACTCCATCCCTCGTAAATTGTTTTCTCCACCACTCAGCCCCTTCAGGTACTGCAAGGCGCCAGTTCTGTCACCCCAAAGCTTCTCACCTCCAGGCTGAACAAACAGGAATGTTTACAATTAAAGCTGTTGACTGAGGAGCTGGCAATCCCACGCCAATTTTTATTCAGAGCACAGGAAGTCGTTCCCGCCAAGTGCGGTGGGTCTGGGAGACGCTGTGGGCTTTTGGCCACGGTGGAGCTGCACATGCAGGGATGGCTCCCAATGTGCTGCTCACAGAAGAAATCAGCCTAGTTACTTTCCAAAATGCAGTCAAGGACGTTTCAAGCATCTCCTGGTTTGACATCCGTGACGAGTTTTGACAGACAGGATTGTGGATAATGCCAAGAAAAAAAAAACCCCGCATGTGTTAATTTCTCTCTGCACATGTCTCTGTGTGGGGTGCCTCCTTCCCCAGAGCCCTGGCACCGACCTTTAATTAACGTGAAGAGTCTGATAACTCCCTTGGTGGTGTATCCATGGCTGTAGATAGCTCCAGGGAGGAGCTCACCCGGGAGAGGTTGTTCTCCCTCAGTGCTGGCCCTGTTATCACTGACAACACAACACCTGTTTTACCTCTTCTCGCCTAGCTGGCCACACAACTCTTTAATGGCCGTGGCGATTGGGATCCTTTTTGTGTCCTGCTGTGGTTTTTTGGGCATTGTTATGATAAAAGAAAAAGTACTATATTAAAATAGCTTTTTTAAAACAAAAGCTACAGGTCCAGAGGAAGCCACAAAGATGCTCTGTGTCCTGCAAACAAAAGGAGAGCTGGGAGTTTTCACATGGAAAAGAGAGGGCCTTGAGAGACCTCAGAGCCCCTTCCAGTGCCTGAAGGGGGCCTGCAGGGACAGGGACTGCTTTTATGGGCACACAGTGACAGGTCAAGGGGAGATGGTTTTAAATTGGCAGAGGGCAGGGATGGATGGGATATTGGGCAGGAATTGTTCCCTGGGAGGGTGGGCAGGCCCTGGCACAGGGTCCCCAGAGAAGCTGTGGCTGCCCCTGGATCCCTGGCAGTGCCCAAGGCCCGGCTGGACACTGGGGCTTGGAGCAGCCTGGGACAGTGGGAGGTGTCCCTGCCCGTGGCAGGGGTGGCACTGGATGGGTTTTGAAGTGGATGGGCTTTAAGGTTCCTTCCCACCCAAACCATTCTGGGATTCTAAATTTTGAATAAAAGTTCTGTTTTCATTGATCAAGAAGTTGCTGTTGGACTGGCAGAGGAAAGTACTCTGAGGAAGGAGTTTTCACAACAGTGTCACTTATAAGTGAATTACTGTGTGTTCACCAAGACACTGTGACAATAAAATTGATTTCAGGTGCCCTTAATAATTCTTGAGTAAAATTAACTTCGTTTTATACTTTTTGCATGTATCTAAAAGTTCCTTCAGACATCTTAGATGTAGTCCTTGTGATTTGATTTTTGGTCCTGAAGGTCTTAGAGAACTTTTCCAACCTTCAGGTTTCTATTCTGTCATTTGGAGGTGCTCTGCTTCAGTTTTAATGGGATCTGGGGGTTGTTTATGTGTTTGTTTTGACACAATGGGGCATCCACAACTTTTCTGGACAAGCTGTGCCAGGCCCTCACCACCCTCACAGGGAACAATTTCATCTTTATATCCAATCTAAACCTCTTCCCTATCAGTCTGAGACCCTTCCCCCCTGTCCTGTCCTTGCAAATAATCTCTCTCCCTCCTTGTAGGGTCCCATCCCTCCTCCTGTCCCCACAGTACTGCCTTTGGAGCTGGTTAAGGCTCCAAATTTCTATTTCTTCACACACGTTTGGCTGATGGACACAGATGGACAAGGACAGAGAGCTCAGGGGGGGCTGGTGGTGGCCTGGACCGGTGGCAGCAGGAGCCTGTTCCTTCCTCCCCCAGGGCTCAGGGTGGTCTGGTCCCGTCCCAGGGTGACCCAGAGACATCAAACTGAGCTGCTTTCAGCTTTCATCTTTCCCTGCAGGTCTCGGCTGTGTTTCCTCACAGGAAGGGTGGTCAGGCATTGGAAAGGCTGCCCAGGGATGTGGTGGAGTCACGTGGTCTGGGACAAGGTGGTGTTGGGTCTCAGGTTGGCCTTGATCTGGAAGTCGATTCTGTGGTTCTGTAGCAGCACCTGTGCATGGCCATTCCTGTGGGGTCAGAGCCTGACGGACCTCAGGACAGTCTCAGGCCCACTTCCAGGGGGGTTGTCAAAAGCACAAGTCACCCAGTGAGGGAAAACATCATCATTTCTATCAACGTCTGCCCTAATTCCTGGCATTGCAGGAAGTGCAGATTCCTTTAGGCAGTGATATTGATGTTCAGGGAACTGTGCTTCCTCCAAAAACTCCCTGTGTGTGTGTTTTGTGTCCCTGACCTTTCAGCAATGGCAAATAGGACAACACTTTTTTTATAAAACACATTTGTCTTCCAGTCCTTGACCTGGGCTTGGTAAATGAAAACATAGCAGAGCTGAATCCCCACAGGATCGGGAGAGGGGCAGTGCAAGCAAAAGGGAAAATAAAGAAAAATGTACTGGCAGTTGTGCTAAAGAACAGCAGAGCAGAAGCCACTTAGTAGCTGTAAAAGTCACGCTTCTTATCAATTATTCCCTGTCCCTGGTGGACAGAGGCTGCTGCCCACCCCACTGTGACTGTGTGAGACAACACACTTCCCTCAGTGTTCCCAACTTTGCATGTTCACACATTTCTACATCATTTATTTTGTTACGAACCCTCCTAAGGTTACATTTTGCCTCTGCAGAGAGGGAGAGATAATCCTGCTTTCCCTTCCCTTCATGAGAAACCTCCTGTGGTAACAGCTTTAATGAGAGCTCATAAAAGACTCCCTCTCTTTCAGTAATTCCCTCCAGGAATCTTCTACTGATTATTCTGTAGACAAAAGAGGGAACTAAAGAGTTGCCATGCAAGGATATTTTACAGCGTGAGGCGACTAAAGGGAGATCCTGACTGCAGTTTTATTGGGGTGGGAGTGGGGCTTGGTTCTTCAGATACTTCGAATCAGGAAGTGCAGTTCATAAATTCAGGGGTACCCACTCCATGCTAAAATAGAAAATCAGCTGCCACTCTGAAACCCAGCGATTATTTCATTTCTGACACTGATGTTGCTTCAAATTAGTTGAGTGGTTTAATAGCAAAAGGTTTTTTCTGGAGAATAATTCATTAGGCACTGTCACTGTTTGATAAAATGGTGTTGGTTTTGCTGGAAAGAATAGCCCAGTGTTTCTGACAGAGAGGAATCTTTTCCGTGCAGGACACCGTGTTCAGGTGAGGAATCTGGGAAAAGAACAGGAATATTTGAGATCCTCGGAGGAGCCTGTTTGCTTTCCTGCTTCAAAATAGGCACTGGCTGGTTAAAATGCAGTGATGGCAGAAAGGCTGTTGAAGACTTTGGGGTCCTTGTCAGCTATTGACCTTTTGCCATCCTTTTTGCTTGGTTCTCTGTGAAATACGTGCATTTATTAGCACCTTTGCTTTTGGAAAGCTGCAATCTCTGTCACACGAGCAGTTTGCACCTTGGAGGTTGTCACACCCACTTTAGGACTGAGGGAGTAGTTCACGACGCATCCAGCCTCTTTCCCTGCCAGAGTAAGAGAAATCAGTCTCATTTCTTCCGTCATGAGTCTTGCGAAGAAATGAATGCTCTCGGCTGTTGGGGAATTTTGAGTCTCCATCTGAGGGGCAACTCAACTCTGACTGTTACCCTTTGAGTAATTAATCCTTCAAGGTTCTGATTTTTTCTCTTTTTTTTAAACAGAAAACTGTTAAAACATGTATTTTCCAAAGATTTTAATGCACAGCAAAACAGAACAGGTGACCAAATGAAACCCCCATGAAACCCACTCATGGCAAAACTGAAGGAGGAGGTTTCCTATATTTCCTTTAAACCCTCTTCCATTCCCTTTTGCTTTCCTGAGCAGATTTTGCTTTATAGTCATAAGGACATCATCACGTTGAAGGTGACTTCCCTGGGAGTTGTGCCTTTGAATCCCTTCGAGGAAAACAGGGAACTGAGCCCGTCTTGCGCTTTGTGGCTGGGAGCTCTGATATTCTGACTCTGAGCTCTGACATCCTGATCTCTCAGGAGCAGCACTTGGGAGAAAATATCAAACCCTTGTGCTCCTCCTGGAGAGCCTGACTTGTGCTCCATAGCAAACCTTCTAAAGGAGCATTGATCATCTCAAGGACACACACAGGGATCTCAGTTGCTGCTTTTCCAGGGCCTGTGTGTGAGTGCTGAGCTGTTTGTGTGCCCAGGCGGGCAAAGGGATGGAGCTGTGGGCAGCAGGAGGAGCCCGGGATCAAACCATGTCCTTGTGAAACACAGATGTCAGCTCTGCCTGGCTCTGAAAGGGGAACTCAGGTTTTCCTCTCTCCTCCTGCTGCTGCTGGGCACCTGAGCCTTGATAGGGTGGCTTACAGGTGTCCTACAAACAGGAGCATTTTCATTCTTCGCTCCTGGCAAGTCGCAGTGTTTTGTAATTGGGGACATCTCTGGACAGGGCCTGCAGGTGACTTCAAACGTCCCTGGCTGGGGAGAACGAGCACTTTATCAGGCATAACTGAAGCTGGTGCATTTTTACAGTGGGCAGGCAGGGGGGAAATCAGGGCTGCCTGAAACCTCCCTGTCAGGGTTAAGCACAGAATGCAGATATCTTGTTTTTTCATTTAGCTCAGCTTTGACCCTTGTGGCCTTTGAGTGTACCTGGATAGAATATACCTCAATGAACTCATACTTGGTTTTTTTTTGTTATAGAAGAAAACATTTGTGAGCACAAGCACTTAAGGTATTTTATGCTATTTGTAAATTTAATCACAGGTATCCTGAGAGTATTTAGGGATCTCCTTGAAAATAGGAATGGTGTAATTTAGGGACTCTCTGTTGAGAGTGAAATGAACCATGGAGTACAAACTCTGAAGAAACAGCAATCCCTCCTGTTTTCAGGCTGTGGAGACCTTCAATAGGTCCCCTCAGTGCAGCAGTGACTGCAGAAGAGTGCTGGCACTTCATTCTCTGAACAGGCTTCCCTGGAAAACTAATGGAGGAGAAGAAGGGCTGCTTGCACCATTTGTTCCTTTCCAGCCAATTTTTCTTTGGGTTAGTTTAGTGTCAGGCTTTAGCAGCTTTGGTAAAGGCTGTGTTTAGTTGTATATTGATAATCTGCTCTAGGAAAACACTTTCCCTGGCCTTAATCTTTCTCGTGGCATCAGGACCTTGCATTTTAGCTGCACAACCCCTCTATTACCCCAAGGTGAGCCTTTGACAATGTTATTCCAACTTCTGATTTCTATGGCTTGATTTGCTTGGCTTCAAAGTGGAAAGAGGCTTTTAAGAGAGTCCTGAGCATTGATTTGTGCCTGGTGTTCCTGCAGCTGGGGGCATCCATTTGAAGTTCCTTAAGGTGCATTGACACAGGAGGGGCAGCTTGAAGTGCAGTTGTGACCACAGAATCCCAGAATGTTTTGGGTTGGAGGGGACCTTAAAGCCCATCCCTGCCACGGGGTTGAATCCCCTGGATTCATGGATAGCCAGTCAAGCTTTGCTTTAGTTGTTTATGTCTTTACTTTTGTTAAGGATAAATCAGCCACAATATATTTTCCCCAAACAAGCGCAAGTGGGATTTTGTGCACTGGCAGCTTTCCATCAACATCATATTGATGATTTGAAAGCAGAGCTGAAACCAGGTGTTAAATTGACCCTGCCTGAAAAAAACACCTGCACATTATTCTGTTCAAATGGCCAAACAGTGCTGATGCAACAGATCCCAGCATCGAGCACATAAGCAGCTGGCACTAAGAGCACACTCCCTGCATCCCATATTTGAAAGTTCAGCAGGTCATTGTGGAAATTTGAGATTGTGAAGCTGAGTCACTGTTAAAAAAAGGATCTGTATAATTCCAACCACGCTCCAAACAGAAATGACTGCAGCTTTCGAATTAGGTGATTACTACTTCAACTTAGCTCTACTTGTTTATGGCCGTTCTACTATTGAGATAGCATTGATTAAAATTAATTCTGTGAATACACTTTAAAAGTTAGACTTGGGGGGTATTGAAGTAAAAATTCTCACCCTGCTGACCTTGGAAGACTGCTGGATGTTGGTGCCTCGTGACCTCTCTGCACAGGCAGTGCCATTTGCTCCCTCCCTGAGGTGCTTTCATGACCACTATGTAGGAACACCCAGCCTGAAAGCCTGGTTAATACTAAAGCAAGTTTAATTCATTGAATTTCTTCCTTTTATTTGAAAAATCAGGAGATTCCAGAGTCACAGCTTGCTCTCAAGGTAGTATTTTATCCACCCAGTTCGCGAGGGAAATCCAGGTGTTTGGATACGTTTGTGTGGTTCTCTGTCAAAATCAGAGTAGGCAAAAGGAAGATTCAATTATTTTAATTGTGTGCCTTCAGAAGGGGTTCTCACTGTCAGCAGGGCTGAGACCACAGGGAGATTCCACTGTTTGGGTTACAGGAATCAGTTTATTAGCAAATCAGTCAGCTCCTGATAAAATATATCTTTCATGTTAATATTTCATAAGCCATTGCTTTTATACCCTCTAATTTATAGTAGGAGTTTGTAAGATTGAGATTTGAAATAATAGTAATTTTTTTATTTTTTTTTTTTAATAGCATTCAAAGACAATGTCATTCCTGGAGGCTCTAAAAGCTGCAGAAGGGGTGGGTGCCTCAGTCCTCACTGCCAAGAGTAGAACAGAATTGTTTGCATTTTGTTCAGTAACTGGAAAATTCTGGGAGTGATGGCTTGGATGGATGGAGGTGACATGGGTATATGGAGTTTCTCTCACCTGATGATTTTTAGTCCTTTAAGAAGCTGATGATACTTAGATTGATGTTATATTTTTGAGGAAGAGAAAACTAGCAGAAAACTGGACTTTTTTCATGATTTTGCCTTCTGCTAGGTTATTTCTTGTGGGGTGGTGGCTCAGCCAGAGATTTACTGGGGTCTCTGATATCTCTGCTTCTTTCCTCATTGAATTACCAGCCTTTACTTCAGCCTCCTCTTTATGTATCTTCTTTTACTAATAGCTCGAGTCACAAAGAGAAAGAGAGGTTTTGGCAGCTTTAGCCCCGCTGAACGTGTATTGTTCTCAGTTTTGAAGAAGGATGGCCTTGGTGGGAGGAGAAAAGCAGCAAAGCAGAGAGTCCTCCAGTGGTACAGCCACTTTGTTTAGTGACAGAGTTAGCCAGGCCTTGGCTTCAGCTTGTCCAAACTCTCTGTGTTGTGCAGTCGAGAGTTAAATCATATCCCAACTCAAAATCCACCCGGAGAGTGCAGGCACAGCTCCTGCAGAGGAGAAGCCCTGGGAGGTGTAACACCCAACTGGGACTTCCTTCAGTGCGAGGAGAAAGGTCCGCAGCAAGTGCGTGGGGCGGAGGAAATAAGGCAAGGTTTAGCACGATAAAAGGCAATTGGAGTCGTGTTGGAAGTGATTAGAATTGAATGAATGAGCTGGTGTGCCGCAGGAAGTGGTAAATAAGTGACATCTCCAAATGCAAACTGCTGTGCAAACGTGGAGAGGCAGCTGTTGTTCCAGATGCCTCAAAGGGCTGACCAGGGAACGGCTTTTGGGCACCTGGTCGCTGCTATTGTTTGCAGAGCTCTCACGTAGGACCGAGAGCACTGCACCCAAAGCCAGGGCGCTCTGGGAACAGGTGATTGGCTTTTCAGATGAGCACGAGCCAAGGAGAAGAGCACTAATTAGAGAATCCCATGCGTTTTCCATGGAAACGTTCAGGAACAATTCCGAAACTCTTCAGGGAACAGCCAGGCTTAGAGCGCCCCTTTGTGGGGCCGGTTTAAGGAACCTGCTGGGAGCTGTAGATCTCGAGACTAGCGGAATTAGGCTCCGAGCCTCGGGAAGCACAGTCAGCAAGAGCTTTTTGGGTTTGCTCCTTCCAGGGAGGTCTTTGTACCACTGGGCACTGCCACCCTCTGAGAGGGCTTCGCCTGCACCAGATTGGAACTACTCAGGGGAAAAACTGTGCATTTAAGGCTGAAAGAAAAATTGAATAGAAGGAGAAGCCACAGGAGGTAAAACAGCCTTGTTCACCCTAGTGGGAGACAGAAGAGATCACTTCTGGATTCTTTTAAAAGGTGGTCGCTTGGATCTGCTTCCAAGGTTTTTGCTACTTGAGGTCCTCCCAGCAGGGAAAGGTTGGATTACTCCTGGTATCTTCTATAATCCGGTGCTGAGATAGGTTAAAATGTAATACAGCTGTAGTAAAATTTTCTATTTCCTTGTAAGGTTTGTTTCTCTTTTAAATGCTTTCCGTTCCAGCTCTGCTGTAGGATTGATAACCCACATTCTTCCCCTGCTTGCCAGCCCCATACCCAGGTCTGCCTTGCAGAAATGTTTGCACAGCAACTCCTGGAGAAAAAAAAAAAAAAAATAGAGCAAATGTTTTACTGGAATATCCTAAACACATCATTGTGCCAGGGGAACTGTGGGGAAACTAGGATGGAAGAGAAATAATACTGTCATGAATTGAAGAAGAACATAAACCTTAATTTTTCTTGTTAAACAGTCTCAGTGTTTCAAAGTTTCTCCCACACATGTTGGTAAAGTGGGAGAATGACAATGAGTGTTACAAATAGCACAGTCATTAAGTTTTAAAAGCATGTTTTATTTCATTTTAGACGCCTGAAACCAAGGAGAGAAACTCCAGGTTTCTATCAGGAAATAGCTTCAGTGAAGGAGAACCTGCATTTGGCACAGTGTGTTTTCCTTCTTTTGTTTTCCTCATAAAGAGGGGATAAAAACATTTTGAATGATCATCTTCAAAAATGAACAAAAGTAGACTTCAAATTAATGGAGGAGATCTATTATTACAGATCCTCATCAGCAAACATCTCACATATAATTAATCGCGTTATGTTTATGGTTAACACCTGCAGTAATTGAGTTTGAATTTAAATGGTGAAATTGAGATTTGACATTTCAGATAGGCAAGTTTGGGAGACTGAGGTTAACACTAATTTTTGTGTGAATGCAGTCAGGAATTGACTGAGAAGTTTTATTTCTGTATTTTGATATTTCATCAATGATTGGGAAAGTCCATAAACACTCCAGTTGCATTTCATATTTTATGCAATAAAGATACCAAAGTTTGGATGAGTTTTTAGTAACCTGGTCTAGTGGAGGTCCTTCAAGGACTGAAAAACAGGAATTGTGGGGTCCCATCCTAAGGCTTAAGTGCCATGTGTGACCTGTGTTATTTTTTCATGGAATTTCTTTTAGATTTCTGCTAATTTGATTTCACGGAGTCTCTTTGCTCATAGGATTTTGCATCCCTTGCAATCAGCACGTTCAAACCCTGGGCACTCTCCACTGTGGCTGGGAGCCAGTGCCTTTATTTTGGGTCAGCAAACTTTACCCAGGTTCAGTTTTGCCCTCTTTTCTCATTTTCTCCGGGAAATTTGGTTCTGCTTGGCATGGCAGTTCCTAAAATTTCTGATATCAAGTATTTGCCCTTAAGCCTTATATTTCCTGTATTTATACTTGAATCATTATTGATTTGCTTCCTTTATTTCTGCATCGAGAGCGTTATATGGAGCAAATTTCCTTGAGACAGTGTTAATCACCTTGCTTGAATTAAAAGGATACACTGCAAAGAGCAAATTCTTTCGAACAAAATTCTGTAAAGCTACTGCTCCCAAGTCCCAGCCTCCAGTAGATCACGTGTGGAACTCCTCAGCTTCTGTTAGAGCAGAGAAAGCATAGCAGAAAAGATGGGAAGTCAAGAACAAAGCACTCCCAGGGTCTTTTTTCTTTTTGTTTTGTTTTGTTTTGTTTTGCTTTCATCTAAAAATAGAAGTGTCTTCTTCTCCTGTGGGCTGCATTCACAGCAACCAAGGACAGGAGTGAATTCAGATTTGTGCCAAAGGGATCAAATCAAGCTGGATGTGGAAGGGACAAGAGTTTCTTTAGGTCATGGATGAAAATCTGTTTCTAACTTGCAGTCTAAGGAGAGGAAGGGAAGTTTCCAGGCATCTGCAAGGACAGTCACATGGAAAACCTGGTCAGTGCAAGGAAAGCCTACAGGAGATTGAAGAGGAAATTTATCAGGGGTAATTTCTGGGTGTTGGGAAATAGTGATCTCCAAAGCAGTTGAAGGAGGGTCCAGCCCTGTGCATGCAGAGAGAGCCATGGGCGCAGTGCAGGCTTCAGGAGTGGGTGGAGGTGAATGTGAGTGGAAACGTCCCGAACACAGCACAGTCCACAGACACTTTTGTCCATCCATGCATCTGCCGTGTTTCAGAAAGAATGTTCTCGTGTGAGGAATCACGGATAAAACCACTTGGAGGGGGCTCTTCCTCAGGAACTGGAGTGATGGGGCAAGGAGCAATGGACACAAACTGAAAGAGGGGAAATTCAGACAAGATATTGGGAAGAAATCCTTCCCTGGGAGGGTTTTGAGGCCCTGGCACAGGGTGCCCAGAGAAGCTGTGGCTGCCCCTGGAACCCTGGCAGTGCCCAAGGCCAGGCTGGACACTGGGGCTTGGAGCAGCCTGGGACAGTGGGAGGTGTCCCTGCCCATGGCAGGGGTAGCACTGGAAGGGCTGTAAGGCAGCTGCAAAAGGTAATGATTAAGTCCAGTATTGTTCAGGCAGCAGGAAAGTTGTTGGAGCAGAGGTAGGAACTGAACTTCCAGAGGTGAAAGAGGTTATTTGTATCTAATAGAGGGACTGGGGAAAGCACGGGCACAGAAAATGTTCCCGTGCTTTAATAAATAGCTTGGCAATTTGAGGAAGTGTTTAAGCAGTGATTGGTGAGTGGTGGCTGGGGAGAGCACAGGGAGCCCTGAGAGGTCCATTCCAGTCCTTTATTCCCTGCCTGTCCACTTTGGGGTGATGCATTTGCTGTTCTTGTTTACAGGCACTTGGCAGTCTTTTATGCTGTGTCATGTCCAGGGGTTTAACAGACTAAACCCCTGGAAAGAGCAGGAAAAAATGGAGGCAATGTCCCTTATCCTTGCAGATAATCAGATCTGGATATTGCAGGAATGAATTCATTACTAAGGCATGGTAGGAGCAAAGCTGTTAAGCTGAGCTGAAGTAGATTTAAAAGGTGAAAAATCTTTTTATTTAGTAAAAAAAATAAAATAAGAAAAAAGAGTATTATATTTAGAATACTCTTTTCCCTGTATACAAAAAAGGCTTTTATTCATTTCAGAACCAATTTGAGTCAGAGAACACAGAATCTCCAAAACCAAAAAGGCAACTCAATTTCCAAGGAAGTTAATGGAAAAATTTCTGGAATGTTATGACAGGTCCTAGAAGAGTGCAAATGATAACTAGGGCAATTCAATAATCCCACAGGGAGAAGATCATCATCTCTGCTAAGATCAAGGTGTTCGGTTTCACTCGTATTTGTTTTGTGAAACGCACGGAATACGTCTCTCGCTTGATGGCACAAGTGACAGTCAAATATAAACCTGAGACTGGGCTGCTGGGGATGAGCAGCAGCTCCAGGCAGCTCCTGGAGTTCAGGAAATCCATATGCATTCCTCTTTAAAAGGAATTGTAGATCCTTTTTTCCCCTTATAAATACCACAGAGGACAGGAAATATTTCGTGTTCATACTGAACCATTTTTTTAGGCTGCAATCAAAGAACAGCATTAAGGTTTTCCCCTCCCTATGGGCCCTGTGCCAGTGCCTATCCCTGTCCACAGGTCAGTCTTCATCTCCAGAGGTGGGAGATGGAGCTTAGGGGAGAGAAGATGGAGCAGCTTTTCTTGTCCCCCAACCCAGAGGCCCTTGAGCTGCCTCCTGTCCCTTCCCAGGGCAGTTTCCTGATCTTCCTGGGGTGCTTGTTGTAGCCATTTCAGTGGAAAATATGGAATTGCTTGTGGGTTAGAGCATTTCAGAACTCAGCACGACCTCTTGTTTGGCTTTGGCTGAAGGCATTCCCATGAATGAGGCCCTTCTCCTCCAGAATTTGGGTCACATCACTACCATTTCCACTTGATCTCCTGCTTTTTTGCCTTGCTAGGAGCCAATCCTTTGTTATATGCCTCAGTCTACAGCCCCTGACTACTTGTGCTTGTCCTTTGCTGCACTGCTGAAGCCTTTTCAATGTTCTTTTTGATCACTGGAGGGTTTAGTAGGCTAAAATATTACATTATTGACACATATTCTCCTGCTGGGAGAAGTCAAATGTGCCAGTTATTTGGGAAAACTAGAGAGTCCAATTAGGGATCCACAGCAAGGCACTGTTTTCTCTCCATTTATCTTCACTACTTGCCACTAAAGTCATAATGGAGATTTTATTCCAGCTTCTCCTATTTAACTGCAGTTAAATTGGAGGATTTTCTCTTGTCTTTCATGTGTTAACAGCTCTGACAGGATTTAAAGGGAAGTTTTCCTTCACACAGTTGTTCCCATTCATGCCTGTTGCTCAGGTTTTCCACACTGTACCTTTCCTTTGCTCTTTGGTGTGATCTCCATCCCACTCCCTGCAGGGATGCCTTGTTTTGACTGCTCAAGGGATTCTGAGAGGAGTATGGATGTGTAAGTTGCCTCGTTGTCTCATCCTTACCTTCACTCACATCTAGTGTTCAAGGCAGAAAAGATTTAGTTTGGGTTATATCCTGCCTTTTATTTCTTCATTATAGAAGAAATAAATAAATTAATAATAATAATAGTAATAATAATAATAATAATATATGGATTAAAGTACCTTGCTCCACGTACTTCATAAACTCTGTGAGTTCTGGTTTAAGAATCATGGAATGGTTTGGGTTGAAAGGGACCTTAAAAGGCTGTGAAATCCAACTCCCAGAACTGAGCAGGGACACCTCCCACTGTCCCAGGCTGCTCCAAGCCCCAGTGTCCAACCTGGCCTTGGGCACTGCCAGGGATCCAGGGGCAGGCACAGCTTCTCTGGGCACCCTGTGCCAGGGCCTGCCCACCCTCCCAGGGAACAATTCCTTCCCAATATCCCATCCATCCCTGCCCTCTGGCACTGGGAAGCCATTCCCTGTGTCCTGTCCCTCCATCCCTTGTCCCCAGTCCCTCCCCAGCTCTCCTGGAGCCCCTTTAGGCCCTGGAAGGGGCTCTGAGCTCTCCCTGGAGCCTTCTCTTCTCCAGGTGACCACCCCCAGCTCTCCCAGCCTGGCTCCAGAGGGGCTCCAGCCCTGGGAGTATCCAGCAGATCCATGTCCTTCATGTGTGGCAAGTCTTCCACTGATATCAGAGATCTGATTATCCACCTCCCTGCGCGCCCTTCTCTTCCCATGCTCGCGTCTCTGTTAATCACACACTTTTAGGGGGTGGCTGTCACTGGAAGGCAGCAGCTATAAAAACCTCCTCAGCTTGTTTTCATCAGCCATGGGAATTACCTTGTCTCCTTCTTGTGAATTGTCTGCAATTAAATCCTGAACAGGCAGCTGGAGCTGGGTTTGCAGGGCAGACAAATGAGCTGCCTCCCCTGGGAACACTGGTTTTGGTTGGATAATAACAGCTATCAAGGTTAGTAAAGAGTAGAGGTTTGGTGTGACTGAGTTTTGTTGCTAATGACAACACAAATGCCAGCAGTGGGTTGTGCCTGAGTTGCTGAACTGCAGGCAGTTTGTTTAATTTTGTATGTCTGAAGTTTATAAAGGTTGTTATTTTAAAAAAAAAAAAAAACAAACATATACTGAAAAAACAGCAAAAGGAAAATAAACTTGACTGCTGGTTAGCTTTTGCCCAGGACCTTTTTCTTCACCATGTGCTTGGCATTTTAGAGCTGGTTAAATAGAAATGTTTCTCTGTATGGCATCAATGTCCTCACTTCCTGTGCCCTCTCTGGTGGTTCCCTGGTTGGAAAATGCCAAGGCCAATGTTCTGCCTTTTCCAGAGTGAATGCTTTTATGTAATATAGCACACGAGGCTGAGATGTGTTTGGTACTTTATTTTCTAAGAAAAGGTGAGTGAACAGGCAGCTTTCAGTATCACAATCCACTGCTATGGAAGAGAGAAGCCCAAGTGATAAGAGATTTATTACAGAAAGGACATTTGAGCTGGATCGTCTAGATAAACCCTGGCTACATGAAAGCCTGTGTTTCACAGCAGTGGATGCAGAAGCTTCAGAATCCTTTTGGAAGACCCCTGTGAGGAGTATTAATGCAAAGCTCTGTAATAAATCAGAGGCAAAAATATTTAGATTGGTTTCACAAAGCCGTTCTTCACAGAAAACAAGTTCTCTGAAGAAATCTGTTCTATTATGCATTTAAGTGGCTGTGACATTAATCATTATGTCATTAATAATTTGACATTAGTAATTTCTCCCATCATTTAATCCCTTTTAATCTCTCTGCTACAAGATGCAAGCATTAAAAACAATCAGTCAGACCCAGTGTTTTCCCCTCTGTCCTCACAGCTGGTTAATTTTTGGATGATGTGGAGAAGTCTCATCTGTCAATTCATTAATACCAGATTTGTGGGCAAGTTCTGTTGTCTTCTGGTTCTCAGTTTATCACAGTTCATGTTTGTTCATGTTGCAGTTCTAATTCATTTAGGCCTTTGCCTGCTCTGTCCAGTGTTCTCAGAGTAAGATTAAATTTCTGACGTTCGTATCATTGGCTGGACAGGGTGAACTTTTTGTTTCTGGGCCCTCCAGCTGTTTTCATTGTGTTGGTTGGGTTGAATTACCCTGGGATTAGCTGTGCTTTCCTTGTGGAGCTGTAGCTTTGGAAGACTAAAAGAGAAGGGTAAAATAACTGCAAACAGGGCCTGGCTGACAGGAATGAAATGGCAGATGGATTTGTCTGTGGGCTTAAAGATGGTTAAATAAAAGCAGAGTGTTAAAAGGGTGATGTTATCAAGGACAAAAAGTTTATGAAATTTAATAGATGTGGGTTTATTTGTGTGGCAGCAGCTCAGAGCGGCACTGGAGGACATTCCCAGGTAATACCAAGGCAAATGAGTGTGTGCATTGCAGGAGTGTGGGGGCAGAGATAAGGCTCCATTTGCATAGTGCTTCCATTTGGTTCCCCTGTTTCCAGAAGTTGCAGATGAGGACAAGCACAACACTGCTCTTGCATCGGCTGAGTTACTGCTGTTATGTTTTAGAGGATTCTTGTGGAAATATGAAAGCTGTTTGAGGGCTGCAGTGACTGTTTAAGCCATGGCCGTTACAGTGATGGTTTCCAGGAGAGATGGGACTGTAGCTGGGGGAAAAATCTCATCCAAGTCTGGCTGCTTCCTTTTGTAGAGCCCCATTCCCTGAGGCAGGATATCCCATCCATCCCTGCCCTCTGGCAGTGGGAAGCCATTCCCCCTTGTCCTGTCCCTCCATCCCTTGTCCCCAGTCCCTCTCCAGCTGTGGAGCCCCAGCTGCACGTTGCATTCTCCATCCAGTTCCGCTCGTTTGTCCCCAGTTGCATTTGGAATCCTCCTCCTCTTTTGGATGCCCACTGGTCTGCAAGTTGGCTGCTTCCCAGGGTGTCCTTGGCTCCTGGGTGTGTGTGTCACCAAAGCAGTGCATGGAGAGTGAAGTCACTGCCCTGGGCTGTGGAGTGACCGAGAGTCCAACACTCTCTGTGCCCTCAAAGCAGATTGCTATCAAACCAGATCATTTCCCACACAAACCTCTTCCTTTGCCCTTTTTATTTACTACTAGTCCTTATTTCTTGTCCTTTACTTCCCTTCAGTTACTTCTATCACTTATCTTTCACTTCCCTCTTACTCACTATGGATCTCTTTACCATCAGCCCTTTTCCTCAGGAGCAAGTGTTTTGTGTATATTTTAGTCTCTTTGCTTCCTGGCCATCCAGGTGGAAAAGGGATTTTTTTCACGGAAATCAGTGCATGTCCTGTCTTGGGTAGAGGGACAAGGTGACAGATCAGCCATGGCATAACCCCCAGGGCAGGAAGGATGAAGACCATGCAAAGCAAAGCTGCTGAGGAGCGAAGCTGTCAGGAAGCTCAGGAGGTGGACACAGACAGAGCCTCTGGTTGAAAAGGAGTTTTTCAGCAGCTGCAAATAAAAAATGGAGAAGGAAACAAAACAGGAATGTGCTGGATGACATGAAAGGCATAATTGTCCATTGAGAGGAGACAAAAGCAAGATGTTAACAAAGGTGAGTCTCAGGAATGTGAGGGAAGAGCATGAAATTAAGCTATAACTGAGAGCTCCATCTCTCAGAGAGTGACACCCTGCTGCAGGGGAGGAAGCATTTAGGAGTGTATTAAAAAGGGGAAAAAAAAATTAAAAAGGAGTCCGTACTGTGTAGCTGAAGGATACATTGCTATGCCATTATCCTTGCTCTTCTGAGGGGACAGAGATCTGAGAAAGCTCCCAGAATGTGCCAGGGAAAGAGAAAGATTTACTACCAATTTCCTATGACATATGGCCGCCCATCCCTCCTCTGAAAATGTAGGCATTAGTTAATGGATAAAACTGTCATACTTGGCTTTTAACATTAAAAGCAGGGTCTTTGGGAAAGGAGCATGCTCTCCCAGATTGGAGTCTCAGAAAAAGATCTCAAGATTTTATGTGATTTGGCACCTATAGTAAGTTGAGTTGTCTAATAAATGGCAGCAATTCATCATCTACTTTGGGAGTCTGAAGTTTAGTAGGCAGTCATATAGTATGTCTTTTGGTGTCTACACTACCTCAGGAAAAAAAATCATGGATTTTGAAGGGGCAAGGGGATTATGGCTTGATTTATTTGGCAACAAAATTGACTATAAAACTACTTTTACTATGCTCAGGGGACCAAGACATAGAGATGTCATATTGAGTAATAACGTCAGGATAATATCAAGGTCTTTGGTCATCTTACTGATTTCACACAGGCAAAGCCACAGATATAAAACTCTTGATACCAGTGGAATAGGACATTTCATGTGGATAATAAACACCTGGGAAAATTAATGACCTGTCTAGCTAAAGAGATAAACCCTTAGTCACAATAAGTGAGAGCACTGGAGGGAGAGCCAATGTTTAACTGTTTTAGTGCTGCCTGAAGTAGCACTTAGCAGGGAAAATGTGGTTTGTACATCAAATATTCCTATGGAAGAATCAGTGCTGCATCAAAGGAATGCCCTGAGGTCTGCTGAGTGCTGCCTAATTGCAGTAGTTGATGAACAAAGTGCATTTGTTGTAAGGTCTCTTTTCCCTAAGACACATTTTAATGGCAAAGTGAGGGATGAGGCTTTAGAGCTGGCGCTGCCCAGGTGTCCATAGCCTGTGGCAGTGAGGGAATCTCCTCACAAAGGGATTGAGCTTCCCTGATTTTTTCCAGGCTCCTTACCGAAGTGCCCAGGATTGCACGGCAGTGTCTGGGGACGTTGAGTTTGCAGCTCTGGACGCTCAGAGCCCAGCGGGTCAAACTCCTGCCACCCCCTCAGGGGCTGCCTTGGGAATGTGAAGCACATGGAAACAGCAGCACTCAGGACCTTGGGGCAGCACATCCCAGTGCTTTTCCACCTGTGGACATGGCTGGGCAGGAGCCCAGGGGTGCCCAGGGGGGCACGAGGCCAATGGCCCCTGGGCTGTGCCAGCCATGGGGTGGCCACAGGCCCAGGGCAGGGATTGTCCCCCTGGGCTGGCCCTGCTGAGGGACCTCGAGGGCTGTGTCCAGTTCTGGGCTCTTCTGGCCAGAGAGCCCTGGAGGGGCTGGAGCGTGTCCAGGGCAGGGAAGGGAGCTGGGGAAGGGGCTGGAGCCCCAGGAGGGGCTGAGGGAGCTGGGAAAGGGGCTCAGCCTGGAGAAAAGGAGGCTCAGGGGGGACCTTGTGGCTCTGCACAACTCCCTGACAGGAGGGGGCAGCCAGGCAGGGTCGGGCTCTGCTCACAGGGAACAGGGACAGGACAAGGGGAAACGGCCTCAGGCTGGGCCAGGGGAGGCTCAGCTTGGACAGCAGCAGGAATTTCTGCATGGAAAGGGTGCTCAGGCCTTGGCAGGGGCTGCCCAGGGAGCTTTGGAGTCCCCATGCCTGGAAGTGTTCAAAAAACACACGGATGTGGCGTTTGAGGACAAGGTTCTGTGGTGGTTCTGTTTGGCAGCTGGACTTGGTGATCTTGGAGGCTCTTCCCAACAATTCTGTGATTCCATGGTACTGCCAGTAATACATTGCCAACAGATGAAACAAATCTATCCTAAAGGACAAAGCCATTCAGTTTGGGGTTTCCGTCTGCTGGGCTTGTTTGTTTAATTTTTTGTTTGTTGCTTTGCAATGCCTTGCTTTGACCTCCTCCGGTGGTTTTTCATGGGGACTATCCCCGCATTCAGTGGAATTGATCTCAGCAGAGGGTTCAAATGTGCCCTTCCCTGCAAGCCTTGAATGCTGCTGAAGGCAAAGCTGAATGAACTCCTCAGTGGAGTGAGAAGGGCACGCAGGGCATGCCCTGAGCGCTGCTGGGTACCTGCTTAATAATCTGCTCACCTGACAGGATGTTTGACAGGACAAACTGAATTAAGTAGAGGTGAGGAAAGGGCAGTTTGGAACTCTTGCCAGAAAATCTCTCCGTTTTCCTCCTGCACAAAGATTATATTCACACTGAAAGAGGAAGAAAACAGATCAAACTCCTCGGCAGGTACAAAGCACATGCAACAATTGATCCATTACATCAGTGCCTTTTTCCCCTATTCCTTAAGGTGACCAAAATTAGGACTTTAAATGGCCTTGTAGAAGACGTATTTATGTCTTCCCCAGTAAACAGATTCATTTTAAAAGAGAGAAAAATCTGTGAGCAGTTCAAAAGAACCTCCTGAGCCTTGGGATGAGTCAGTGAGGCATGAATCAATCCTAGGGAGGTAGAGGAAAATAGTGACAAAATCTGGCAAAAACTAGGGAAGGCAGAATGGTGTGCAGGCATGAAAGGAGTCCAGATCCTGCCCTCGTTGGAACTAAAAATGCTTGAACCAAACTTTGATCTTATGTAGGTGGAGGAAATGCCATAAGCAGAGATTTTTCAGATCCAGACATGATTTTAGCTGAGTAGTTGGGAAGTTTTAGAAGGAAAAAAAGGGAAAGGTGGCAAGGGTTGGTTTAGAAATGCAACCTGGACTCACTGTCAGTTGTGCTCTAATTTATTCTGTATGTTTTAATAAAAATATATGAATTTAGATTTTAAGAGACATTTCCGTGAGGTTTGACCATTGTGATGCTCCTGATGCTGAATTCTGTAGCAGGTCAAGTTATAAACTGCTCCAATATTTGCATTTTTAATACCTCATTACATTTTATGAGTTCCAGTTGATACTTTCTCATTTATTACCATTTTATTTGGTCTGCACATGCAGAGCTGTCACAGCAAAATTGCAATTTACAGCTGCTCTCTCCCAAAGAAACTTTTCAAGAATAGCCAGGAACTGTTATCCCAAACCTCTAATTACAAAATTTATCTCAAATCACTAACAAATATATGTGCCACATAAATAATTGTGCTGGGGTCTGAACATAAATAAGTTATAAAAACACTGACACATCTTGTCCGTAGACAGATTTAAAAGGAAACGTTTATCATCAAGCACAAATAGGCAGGATATTTTCCACACAATTTAGTGGCACAGAAGTGTCCCTTTGTCCAGAGGTCAGACAAATTGGAAATTCCCAGAGGAAATGTGCACTGCTGTGTGTGCACAACCTGTGCATGCATTGCAGTGTTGGATTATAAAACAGGAAAAATAAAACCAAAATCCATTACCTTAACACATGGTTTTGAGGAAGTTTTAGTGTATAAGAGCTTGATCCAAGCTCTCAAAGGCTGAGACAGAAAAGGCAAGGCTGGGTGAGTCAAGGTCTGTAGGAAGCAGGGAGGAAAAGGCAATTTATGATCCAGAGACCTCACTTGACAGGAGAAAAAAGAAAAACACAGGGAGGGATCTGGCAAATTTCCAGCCTGGGGACAGCAAATGAGGTGGATTTGGGACAAGAGAAGAGAAAAATAGGATCATCTCCCCTGTCAAACCAAGCAACCTATTCCTGTTTTCCCCTGGCTGTCACAAAGCAGCAAACTCAGAACCAAAGAGAGCCAACCAAAAGTTCAAGGGCTCCCAGTCCCGACCAGTCCCTGGCTCTGTCAGCCAAGCCAGGGGTGTGAGCTCAGGCAACGTGTACATCCGGCTCCTGGGCTGACTCTCGAGACAAATAACCTCATTTAGCAATTTTTTTTTATTATTTTTTTTAAGTTCCAGGTCATGGCAAGTCATTTCTCACCATGGACGTTTGCTTGCAAAAAAAGGTGTAAATGCTAATTTGAGTTTGAGTTTCCTAAAGTACTTGAAGATGGATTATTGGGAGTGATTTACCAGATTTGCTTGAATAATTCAAATTCCAGCCATGCTCTTCAAAGGTTGCCAGAGTGCTGTTGTTTCATTTATTTGTATTCTTGGAGAAAACCACTGGTGATTTGAAGATCATTTAATTCCTTTGTTTGTTAGGGAGGAAAAAAACTAGTTTTTGTCATTAGCATGAGATTAATTTCACAGAGATGTAGAAGGTGAAACAGAAGAGAAGGACATGATTGTGCAGTGTTATAATTGGCCATTTCTTCTGTAGCTTTCCATGGAGCATGGGGAAAGGGTTGAATGGTAATATTTAAAAAAAAAAAAAAAAAAAAACAACACCAAAACAAAACCAGAAATACATTTTCTTACCTATTGATTTGACTGTGACTCCTGGAAGAGCACTTTCACAAGTGACCTAGTCTCTGTGTAAGTTCAGAGATCTAAGATTAAGTGAGGGAATCAAGACCTCGTTTTCCTGCCACGATAATTAAATATCCTAAAAGTATAGCTCACATTTTGCTTGTGCCATGAGGCCCTGATCTTCAGTGCTTTTAATGCCAATGGGATTTTTGTTCTCCCTGTGCTGAGGTGAAATGCCTGAAGGATGATTCTTTCACACTTGGACCTTACCTAACCAACACAGAATTTGTCCTTGCAAACTTCTTGTCCTCACAGTCACAGTGGGTGGGGAGTAATTGCTTGCAAAAAAGATGGTGTGTTGTTCAGGTTGCTTTAAAAGTGAAATGAGGTGCATTCATTACGTTATGCTTCACAAATTTAAGAACAAAAACCATATTCTCTTCAAACTCATCCTTTTTATTGTGCCAGGTCTATATTACCTGGTGTATCTATGAACTAAATTTGCATCCAGTTTTCTGCTTTTAAAAAATGGTAAAAAATATTAAGAGTCACTTGAAATTACATGCAGAAAAAATGAACTGTAAATCTTTACTATTATAGTCAATTAAGAATATTACCAATTGGTCATCTTAGACATATTTTTGCTGCTCTATTTATGTGGTCGTTGCAGAGACTGAAACTGCCAGTGGAAGAAGGATTTTAAAATGCTCACTTGTTTCTTTACACTGGAAGTGATGCTTTGCAGAGGATGGTTGAGCTCTCCAAGAAATTCCCCCAGTTAACAAAGTTGTTCAGGTCTCTCAAGGGGAGAAAGGCAGGAATCTTTAGTGTGTCTGCAGTACATTCTGGGAATCCCAGAGTGGTTTGAGTTGGAGGGACCTTAAATCGCATCCAGTGCCACCCCCTGCCACGGGCAGGGACAGCTCCCACTGTCCCAGGCTGCTCCAAGCCCCAGTGTCCAGCCTGGCCTTGGGCACTGCCAGGGATCCAGGGGCAGCCACCGCTTCTCTGGGCACCCTGTGCCAGGGCCTGCCCACCCTGCCAGGGAACAATTCCTTCCCAATATCCCATCCATCCCTGCCCTCCTAACCCCTTAAAGCCACTGCCCCTTGTACTGTCACTACATTCCCTTGTGAAAAGTCCCCCTCCATCTTACTTATAATTCCCCTTTAGGTACTGGAAAGGGGGAAATGAAGAAATTTGGGAAAATGCAGGTTCCTCTGCTTACAATCTGTCTGATTTTAAAGTGCTCTGAGTCTGAAAGGGAGCAGCTACACCTTCAGGTGGTTTTAATCACTGAATAGGCCCTCAGATTATTTTAATTAGCTATCTTTTACAATTCCTTTTATTAAAGTGCTTGAGTTCTGGTGGAAAAGGAGGTTTTAAATAGACAAGGTAGAGAATAATCAATTGCTCACTGGAGTGCCTTGAGCTCACTCTTCAAGGGAGTAGGGATAACCTTCTGGGACATGAAATAGTGGAGGTTATCCAATGTTTTCTGCTGTTTATTTTCCATTGGCAGTAACAGGTTGGGGTCAGGAGTGTACAAACACAGAGCTGAGGAACTCAAAAGAGTTCTCAGAGAGAGAGAACTCTGTCTAAGGCTGCTGATGAGAAGGGAATTCAAGAAATTCCAGCCTAAATTCTTGCTGCTGTGACAGGAGCAAACTCCCTGACAATGGAGATTTTTTGGAGGGTTTTGATCTCTCAGAGTCAATATTAAATGTCGGTGTGAAGAAGCTGATACTGCCAAATTGTTCATGATATATTTACTTTCAAGCGTCTTCAGCTTTTAGGTCTGGCAGAAGCTTTCATGAAAGTTGAGTTAATTTCCAAGACGTTGTTTCTAATTTGGTACCACAGAGTCAGTATTAATCCTTCATGTGTTCCATGATAAAGGCCATGCTTTGAGTGATGGCAGAGATGCAGTGGGAGAATAACTTTCTGCTACTCAGAGACTCTATTAATTTTCAGGAGGTGGTATTTTCAATATTGATGTCTCTGCAGAAATAAATCAGAGCTTCGTTCAGCAGAACCTCAGAGTGGAGTCAGTGTCGCCAAGAGCAGCAGCCAAACAAATGCATCCCCCACAGGGACCTGGAGCAAGGGGGGCAGGAGCAGAACTGCCCAGACTTGGGCAGAACTACCCAGATTTGGGTAGAACCCAGCCCTGAGATGCAGTGGGTTTGTGTCGTGTAGATGCTGCCCCGCGTATCTGGCAGCTCAGTCGAGTCGTTGGGAATTTTCTTGCCTTCCATGATTTCCTTGGAGGATCCTATTCTGACGGAGGGTATTTTGTTTCACTCAGTGAGTGTTCAGGCACAGACAGCAGTGTTTTGTTTGAGTGTGTCAGACTTGCATCCAGGATTAGCTGGAGCTGCTCTGGTAAATACAAAAGTGGATCACTGAAATCTGAACGCTCCTGTCCCTTTCTACCCTGGGAAAATCCCCTTGTTTGAAAGAACAGCAAGAAGTTCTGTGTGTGAGCAAACACACCTCCCACGTGCCAGGTTTATTAAACTGGATTTACAGCGCTGTCGTCTTGAGGAACGGTTCCTGATCTGGATCACAGCCTCACCCCTGCGGGGCGTGTGATCAGAGCTCGCACAGGCCAAGGTTTGCTTTGCTCACAGACCAACCTGCAGCTGCAAGGGGCTCAGGCTGCGGGGGCAGCTCCGACTGCAGGCGCAGCTCCAACTGCAGGTGCAGCTCTGTCGGCCTGGGGCTCACCAGCAGCACATCCACACCTGCTTCCAACACTTTCCTGGCTTTCAGTGCAGGCATCCTAAGATAGCAATCAGAGGAATCCTGGCTCTGGATCATCAGCAGGCTGGGATCCTGTCCGTGTAGGAAGACCTTGCTGTGCTGCTGGAGTGCCAGAGACAACGGAGTGCTGCAGTGTTCAGGTTTGGCCCAGATGCCCGACAGGATCACAGGATCATTACAGCTGATAAAGGTCAAGGTCATCAGGTCCGACCATCAACCAGCACCACCACCCTGTTCACCACTAAACCTTGTCCTCAAGTGCCACATCCATGTGTTTCCTTGGACACCTCCAGGCATGGGCACTCCAAAGCTCCCTGGGCAGCCCCTGCCAAGGCCTGAGCACCCTTTCCATGCAGAAATTCCTGCTGCTGTCCAAGCTGAGCCTCCCCTGGCCCAGCCTGAGGCCCTTTCCCCTTGTCCTGTCCCTGTTCCCTGCGAGCAGAGCCCAACCCTGCCTGGCTGCCCCCTCCTGTCAGGGAGTTGTGCAGAGCCACCAGGTCCCCCCTGAGCCTCCTTTTCTCCAGGCTGAGCCCCTTTCCCAGCTCCCTCAGCCCCTCCTGGGGCTCCAGCCCCTTCCCCAGCTCCCTTCCCTGCCCTGGACACGCTCCAGCCCCTCCAGGGCTCTCTGGCCAGAAGAGCCCAGAACTGGACACAGCCCTAGATCGGAAGAGC
>WEKY01012160.1:90201-110050 GCA_013390045.1 Picathartes gymnocephalus
CCCCTGGGCTCCTGCCCAGCCGCTGGCACAGCACCCCCAGGGCCTTTCCCCACGGGCCCTTTCCAGCCCCTCTGCCCCAGCCTGGAGCTGCAGGGCTTGGCGTGACCCCAGGGCAGGAGCACCTGCTGATGCGGTCCCTTCCATCCCAGCCCATTCTGGGATTCCATGCTGAGATCACAAACGTTTTCCTTCCAACTCGCCCCTTTTGCCGTCGTGCAGGGTCGGGGGCTGTGATCCCTGTCTGCTCTTACCCAGGCACAGACTGAGGCATCCTATCCGGCCTTGTTAGTCCGGTCAAGATTAATTTTCCCAACAGTGAAAATTAATTCAAGCAACCTCGGAACTCTTTTTTTATTTATTTTTTTTTTTTTTACACAATAAAAGATCCACTATCAGTATGTTGTCTTCCTGTTTTCACAGAGTTTCTCTAACACATTGCCTTTTCTTCTCCTCTGACGTGCATTAAAATTAAAAACTTTCTTCATTCTTGTTAATAGCATTTCAAAGCTATGCAGAAACACTATAATTATACAAGAAATAACCTACAGCACTTTTACAGATCTACAAAACTGAAATTCTAGTCTTTCAAAACAGGTAAAACCCTTGCAAACATGAACCATGAAGGTTTAGAAACAAGGTGAAGCCTTAAAAAGGTGTAATTAATTAAAGAGCACTTATAAAATCACTTCATACTTGAGCAAGGCATCATCATTTTCAGGGACTGGAGAGGCTGACACTGAGTAAATCTTTCCCTCTTAGCTGGGAAATTGTGGGACTTGCTCTGCATGAGGTGTCGAAGCACATCACTGAGTTTCCCTACAGTTCCCAGCCAGGGCTTGAGCCCCACAAGCTTCCCAGGCTATTCCCAATGGAAATTAGATCCTCCAGAGCTTTTCCCAGTGGGAGCCTGCCTTACATCAAGGTGGTATTGGCCAAAAAGCAGAGGGGCAGGATGGTTTACATGGAGGATTGCGTTTTACTGGGTTCTCCAACACATTTTTACTGTAGGGGTTGGGACTGGTAGTTCCTCTTGCTCTGTTGTACATTAAATCTCTGGGATTCCTGAGGTGGATTTTCCCTCTGTTGTGAAATCTGGTTCATCTCAAAAGGGGTACTTAGGACTTTCTGCATGCTATGATTGGAATCCCAATCTTTCCAATTACAGGGAGTGCGGGGGAGGGGGGAACAAAACACTTCTGAGTTAGGGAATTGCAATTTAAATTTGCAGCACTCAAGGAATCAAGTCTTGAAGTGCAGAACTCAGGTAAGAAGTTAAAAGCAGAGCTGAAGTTACAGAAGGTCAGAGACAAAGCCACCTTTGCTACACGTCATTTACTCCCCTTGATACCTCGTCCAGGCTTCCAAATGAGTGTTCCCCATTCAGGTTTTTAAGGAGAGAAGTTTATTTTCTCATCATGAAATGCAGTTTGAAGCATTATCTCCCTCCTAATGAGGTGAAACTTGTTCTACCTTTGCCTCCTGGTGAGTGCAGGTAGCCAGAGGCCTTGCTAAGTGCTCATAAATTTGGGTTTAATTTCAGCAAATTCCAAATTCATCAGTTTCCGAATGGGGATATGCTGAGGTAGGAGACTTCGCTAAAATATGAGGAATTTAATTGTGTTAAGTTCTCACCTCATTAGACATGTTGGAGAATTTGCCAGAAGTAAGTGCTGTTGTCGTGTTTTCACAGCTATTAAGTGGTTAGCTTGGTGTTTTAACATGCAATTAGAACACAGATACATTTTTATTCTTTTGTAGTAAAATGATTCAGTACATATAATTAATTTAGTATGTATAATTAATCAGGCCTGCTCTAGGTTTCTCTACATTCTTAGCTTTATGACAGGGCTGTGTGAAAAAAAATAAAATATTATAGGCACTGGCATTAATTTTTCTCTGTAATGCATATTCCTGTTAAAGGAGAGAGTATAAACACCCCAATGCTGCTTCCAAGGGCAGCTTTTCTCTTTCAAAGAACCTTGGTTTTGTCTGGAGAAAGCAGGGACCAGAGCAAAGAGTGCCTCCTTCCTTGGACACCTCCAGGGGTGGGAGTTCCAGCACCTCCCTGGGCAGTTCCTGACACACTCCAGCTGAAGGAATTAGAGGAATTGCTCAGTTTTCATTTCTGTGTGACTTCCTGAAGTTGCAGCAGCTGACACTGGATATTCCTCTGTCATTCCCAGAGCAATGCTGTCCATCACCTGGCTGAGGAAGGTGTGTCAGCCTTCCATAATGGCACTGTTTTTCTTCCCAGTATATTCCGTTTCCCATGGGGAATGGTGCTGTATCTGTGCCTCCATCCCTCTGTGCACACTTCTTACGGTTGTTTAGTTTGTTTACAGGTGAGGATTAAAGCATTTTTCAGGATTCTCTCTCCACTTTATATATAAGAACCAGCTGAAGATATGAACATACTCTTCTTGCGTCTAGCAGCTCAAGGCTGGCTCTTGCTGTTAGTTAGGCTCAGGGCTTTTAAATTCCTGAAATGCTGGATTGGCCAGTGTCTGGCAGCAGCCCTTGCCTTGGAGAGGCATCACCAGATTAATTTCATTTTTCCTCTCTCTGGTTGAAGCTGAAAATACAAAAACTATTTGCTATTTCAAAGAAAAACATAGAATAGAGGCTCTAATGCTGTTCCTGTTTTTTCCCTGGTGTTTTCTGACTGCATCCTTCTTCCCTTGGGAGAAAAATTCAAAGTTCTAAATCCATCCACAGTCTTCTGTCTGTCCCTCTCAGAGTGCTCAAGCCTTTGACATAATTCCTGTTCTTGCTCGTTGTTTTGGAGTGTTAGTGATGCATTGGTGGATCACGGGGTTATTTTCCCTAATGGCTTTCTTGGCTGTTTTCCTGGTAGGAGAAGTGAGAAGTATGGACATGAGCTTTGTAGTAGGGCATGAGCTGTGGTTTGTTCTTGGAAGATCTGTCAGCCACAAGCAGAAATCCTCTTGCCTTTCCTGAGAGCCCAGACCTTGGAGGCTCATGAATTCCTTGCCCATTTTCACAGCTTCATTTAATGAGTCTTATTAACACTGGGATAAAATTCAAGGCTCCTTGGTGGTTGCCCACTTTCCCCTGGCTGGGAGATTTTGTTTTTTTCTTCTTAAGATCTCCTGCCCGCACTGCTGAACTGGGCACTGTGCAGGAAATCCTGGGAAGGGCAGAGACTTGCATCCTCTGGAATGCAAAACCTTGATAGCAAATGGGGATAACACCCAGATGACAAGACTTTAATCCTGTAAACGATATTAATGTGAATGAAAGGATTATCTGATCCCAGCATTTCCAGGTTGATGTGGAGTCTGTGGATGCCTATATCCACAAAAAGCTGCTCGCTGACCTGGAGGCGAAGTTGTCCTGACACGATTTATGTGTGATAAATTTGAAAAAATAGAGAAATATTTTGAGAACCCAGGGCCAGGTTTGGTTTCTTCTGCCTGTCACCTCTGCAGCTCTGTCCCCTGAGACAATCCTAGGGACAACCAGAGTGGATCCCACAGGATGTTTCTGTTGGAAAAGAGGGATATGCTGTCCCATCCTCTAAAACTCCTGTTGTGTATTGGCAACCAGACCTGTCCAGCTAAGGAGGTGTCACTGCTCCCCCAGGGAAGGTCACACACAGAGTTCCTGTTTGAACCGTGCTTCTCATCTTTATCAGATATAATCTCCTAACAGAAAACATTGTCCCCATCTCTAAAAAGGGTGGAAAGGATGAACCTGGGAATTCCTGCTCAGTGCTGGGGACATCCTGGGACAGCCCCTGCTGGAAGCTCTGCTGAGGCTCACAGAGCCCAGGGAGGTGATTTGGGACAGCCAGCACGGCCTCACCAAGGGAAAATCCTCCCGACCAGCCCCGTGGCCTTCTCTGGTAGAGAGGCTCCATCAGTGCACAAGGGAAGGGCCATGGATCTCATTTATCTGGAATTCTGTAAAGCCCCTGGCACGGGTCCCACAACATCCTTCTCTGGGCTGGAGACAGCGGGATTTGATGGATGGGCTGTTGGATGGATCAGGAAGGGGTTGCACAGTCACAGCCAGGGGGTCGTGGTCAATGGCTCAGAGTCCTGCTGGACGTCAGTGACCAGTGGAGGCCATCGGGGGTCTGTACTGGGACCAGGGGTGGTTAATTAGTTCATCAACAGATGCAGGGATCCAGGGCACCCTCAGCAGGTTTGCAGGGGACACTGAGCTGAGAGTGACCTAATGGTGACCTTGCAGTGCCTGAAGAGACTGACAAGAAACATGGAGGGAGATTCTTTCCAAGGGCCTGGAGTGCCAGGACACAGAGAATGGCTTCCCAGTGCCAGAGGGCAGGAAGAGATGGGATATTGGGAAGGAATTCCCTGGGAGGGTGGGCAGGCCCTGGCACAGGGTGCCCAGAGAAGCTGTGGCTGCCCCTGGATCCCTGGCAGTGCCCAAGGCCAGGCTGGACACTGGGGCTTGGAGCAGCCTGGGACAGTGGGAGGTGTCCCTGACATGGCAGGGGGTGGCACTGGATGGGCTTTAAGGTCCCTCCCAGCCCAGGCTGTTCTATAATTCTGTGCACAGCTGCTGTGCAGAAGAGGGGAGAAATCTGTAGAAGGGGAAAAAAGCAATCCTATTTTCTCTCCTTATTTTTCTTGTCTTCTTTTCTGTCTTTCTTGGACACTTGTCCCGAGTTGATGATGTGGTCTGCTTTATGCAAGGTAAAACAACATCTTTTCCAAAAGCCATCTCCTGCCGTGTGCTCTCTAGAAACTGAGTGTCTCATTTGATGGATAATTACATCTTTGATTTCAAATAAACGAGAATTGTTTTTGTTCTGTGGCAAGGAGTGTAAAGGAGGATTTTAAGATCTAAAGTCCCCATTGGGCCTGTTTAAAATTCCTGCTGTTTTAGAAGCACAGGAGAGAAGTGTTGCTTTATAGTGTTTAAAAATAAAAGTTTTTCTCTAGCAGGAAAATAGAACCCTCTAAATAAAATCCTTGTCCATAACAGGCAATTCCAGGGAATGCTGGCACAAGTGACAGATCCTGACAATCTGAGGGACTGTCCCACTTAGTGTCTTCCATGTGAGAAATTACAGTTCTGTGAGCTGTCACAGCATGGAATAGAAAGTTTTATCTCTATTGAGATTGAGTTAAAGGTCATGGGAGTGTTGGATGGATGGGTGTCCTGCCTGTACAATTCCTGGCTTTCCCCTATCCCGGCCAACCAGAGGGAGTTGTCTGTAAATCAGAGTGTGCTTTGGTAAAGGGAGCATTTTTCCAAACTGATAACATGGATAAATAACACCGTGAACTCTTGGTTAAGGGTAAGCCAGGCTTTTTCTCAGAGGGTATTTTCTGTACAAGAACAATTATTACTCAGTCTTGCTCTTTTGGGCCACACTGGATGTTTATTGAGCCTCTTATTCCTTTTTGCAGATTCTTGGAATAATAACTTTTCCCTGCTTTATGCTGAATATTTATGGTTTCATAGAATCATGGAAGGGACCCACAAGGACCATCCCGTCCAACCCTTGGCCCTGCACAGACCCCCCAACAATCCCACCCTGGGCATCCCTGGGAGCGCTGTCCAAACACCCCTGGAGCTCTGGCAGCCTCGGGGCCGTGCCCATTCCCTGGGGAGCCTGGGCAGTGCCCAGCACCCTCTGGGGGAAGAGCCTTTCCCTGATCTCCAGCCTGACCCTGCCCTGGCCCAGCTCCAGCCATTCCCTGGGTCCTGTCCCTGTCACACAGAGAAGAGAGCAGTGCCCAAGGGGTGCTGCAGACACAGTCTTTTAATACTTCAAATTTTATGGAAGTAACAAAACCCAGCACTGGATTTTCAGGGATTTTCATAGCAGATTTGTTGAACGATTATAGCAGAAAACAGGAATAGTCCCTGGCTAGGCTGCACCTAATAAATATCTATATATTGGTGTCATTTGCTATGCTCTGCTTTCTTTGAGGAGGACTTGGCAGTCGTAATTAATTCTGAAACCAACCCACCCCTGAATTCCACATTACATGGCTGAGAGTTTTTCTCATTTTTGTTAGAAGAATCCAATTTAGTTGTGATTGACCTTTGTTCCTTCCTTATAGCAGAAGTTATTTGAGGAGCAGTTTTTATCTGAAGCTAATGTGTTTGATGTGTTTAGGGAGAAATTTATAAGGAAGCTCTGAAAAGGCTGCATAAAAGTTATGGATCTGAAAATATTTGAGGAGTTTGGTGCATTCTGGTGCAAGTATTTTAAGGCTGTGACAGCATTGGATTCAATCTGTTTTCCTTAGCTGAAATCCACACCCAGATTTAGCACCGAGTCCCACTTGGATTGCTTTAGGTTGTTTATTTTTCCTTGTTTTTCATCTCACCTCTCCTCACATTTAAGAATGAGGTAGTGGTGCTATGCTGGCAAAATTGCCCCATGTTACTTTGTTGTAATTATTACTATTAAAAATAACCTTGTGCCATGAGTTTACATAGGACTTTTTCATAGAAATAAGAAATGTTTCTCTCCCTGAAGGCATCAAATAATTGACATATTTGCAATGTGTGCAGGTGTGCACATGTAGTGGGCATGGCACATTCTTGCCTGGAATGGAATTGTGTGAGGCTGCTTCTGGAAAGTTCCTGGAGCTTTAGAAACTTCCTTTCATCCAGTTGAATGCTTCAAGCTTGGCCAGAAATCCAGAACTCAGAGATGTGGATATTTTCCCATCCATCTCTTCCTTTTCTATCTGTTCCCTAAAGGTTTTCTTTAACATAACTAAATTTATGATGAGGATCTTGTTCCAACCTGTGACACATTTCAGGTAGTTAAAGCAGTATTTTTACTCGATGGACAGAAATTTGACAGGGAAATAAGTGTTCTTTTCGTTGTGAAAAAGAAGAGATGCTCAGGCCATGCCTCATCTAATCTTTGTCTGACTGCAGAAGCAGAGGTGCTGAAGACAGGCACAGCTCCTGCCTGACACAGGGAATTATTTCCCTATGTGGAATTAGTGATTTGTAGTCCCAGTGACAACAGAAATGTTCATAAAGCACCTTTCACCTGGGAGAATTCCTGTCCTTGGGCCTTCCCATTGGACTTGGGGAGCTGGCAAAGCTGGGAAACCACTGAAATCCCGGCTGGGGATGAGCAGCTGGAGCAGCCCTGGAGAAGGAGCTGGGGGTGCTGTGGGTGAGAGCTGGGACCCAGAGCCCCCCCCGTGCCCTGGGCTGAGCCCCCAGCGTGGGCAGCAGGGGAGGGGGGGATTCTGCCCCTCTGCCCCTGTGCTCAGTGCAGAGCCCACCTGCAGAGCTGCCCCAGCCCTGGGGCCCAGCACAGGAGGGACCTGGAGCTGCTGCAGAGAGCCCAGGGGAGGCTCCAGGATGAGCAGAGGGATGGAGCAGCTCTGCTGGGAGGAAAGGCTGGGAGAGCTGGGATTGTTCAGCCTGGGGAGGAGAAGCTTTGGGGTGACCTCAGAGCCCCTCCCAGTACCTAAAAGGGCTCCAGGAGAGCTGGAGAGGGACTTGGGACAACGGCCTGGAATGCCAGGACAAGGGGAATGACTTCCCACTGGCAGAGGGCAGGGATGGATGGGATATTGGGAAGGAATTGTTCCCGGGGAGGGTGGGCAGGCCCTGGCACAGGGTGCCCAGAGAAGCTGTGGCTGCCCCTGGATCCCTGGCAGTGCCCAAGGCCAGGCTGGACACTGGGGCAGCCTGGGACAGTGGGAGGTGTCCCTGCCCATGGCAGGGGGTGGCACTACATCTTTAAGGTTCCTTCCAACCCAAACCATTCCATGGTTCTGTGACTCTGTGACATCACCTAAGGCTCACATTCTGCCTTAGTTTCATGTAGAAATACAGAAAGGGTCAGTTTTGATCCAAGTTCGAATAAGTTTCTGGACAAGGAACACAAATGAATCATTTCCCTAAATGCTTTATCTTTCCTGTGTCTGAAACTTTTATCCAGAGATGCTATTTTTGAAGCCAACGGCAAGTAGTGAGCTTAGGAGAGTTTAAAAACACTCATTTTTCTATAAATCATCCTCTTCTACATTTACCTTTTTTTTTTTTTGTTAATCCCACTACATCCAGCAGATCAGATGTGAGAATTATTTTGGAGTGGAATGGGATATGGTGTCAGTCTAGTGGCTGCTGAAGATGAATAGTCTCTAAATAAGTAATAAAGCTGAAGTGGCTGTAACTCGCTCTGAGGACTTTGTTTATTGATACTTTCTGCCACTTGAACTTAGATTTTCCTGCCATCAAGTTGAAATGGGTGCTGCCGTTGGTTTTTATTTTTTTGATATTTGTTTCTAGCGGGGGAAGTGTGGGTTAATTGTGGGGTTTTGATTTTGCCATTGGTTCTTTAGAAGATGCACGAGCATTATCCTGACAGGGCAGTTATTTCTTATTACAATGTATTCCAAAGCAAGGCTTGAAATTATAATTTAAGGGAGGTTATTATACTTTACTGCATCGTCTAGAAGTTTGCTAACCAAAATATTTGTTTATAAAGAATTCCATTTGGGTTTCTGTAGTGCTGAACCAATGACAAATTATAATTGGTCTTTTGTGTGCAAAAATAATTTTCATGCCTTCAGTTTTTAATGAAATTTATCCCAATTTGTCCCCTTCTCCAGATACTAATAATAATTAGTTTTAAAGCTTTATATGAAACTGAATACAGCCCCAACTTCCATTTTTGATCCATTTCCCAAACAGTGCCCTCTTTTTTAGTGAGTTGAACAAAAGTGTGTGAATGTATCTATGAAAACTTTAGAGAAGCTGTGGCTGCCCCTGGAGCCCTGGCAGTGCCCGAGGCCAGGTTGGACACTGGGACTTGGAGCAGCCTGGGACAGTGGGAGGTGTCCCTGCCCATGGCAGGGGTGGCACTGGGTGGTCTTTAAGGTCCCTTCCGACCCAAACCATTCTGGGATTGCAGGCTGGTGCCTTCTCCTTTGTGTGCATCCCTGGGAGCTCTGCTGCTGCAACCAGTCCTGGAGCAGGGGCCAGCCTGAGCCTGGGGCTCCTCTTCACTGTCACATGGTGGCTTTTCCCTTCTCCAGCATCTGGGAGAGTGGTCAGGCTTGTGGTGCTGTGCCAGGTGCACAGTGGAAAGGATCTGGATTTGGACAGCTCATGAGATATCTGGGTCTGGGGTTTATTTAGGAACCTAACGAGATCAGAGCCTTTACCTGACTTGATTCCCTCACACACTCACCCCTGTGAGCCACCCTCAGCCCAGCATCTTTATCCTCTCCTGCCTTTCTTGTCCTCAGGGCAGATCCCTGCTGGCTGGACAGGATGCAGGGGAAATCCTGGTTGTTCATGCAGTCTCTCCATTACCGGGGCTGAGCGTCACCAGCCAAGGTCCCTGGGCACCCCGCGACATTTGTCTGCACGGGCGGCCCCCGTTTCCAGGCTCTCCCTGCACTGCTGGCAGCTTTCCTCCAGCCAGGATGATTGCTCCCTTCTTTCCAGGCCCCAGACCCGGGGCTCCCCAGTCTGGACAGGCTGTGTGCAAAACAGTCAGCTCCCTGACTTGTGTTTCCACCTCACCTCTCTTCATGAACAGGAGGATCCAGGATGTGGCAATTTTGTTGAATCTAGCATTATGAAAATTTAGTGGTAGAGATAACGAGTCAAAGGCTTCTGTGGAGAGTTTAAGAGTTCACTTTCACACCTTCATGCACAATTCCGTGCTGGCTGTCACCATGCACTGTTTAACCACCGTGAGGACCTCAGGCTGCTGCGTCTCCAAATGTCCTGACAGCTGCAGGGATCTCATGGCACTGCTTTTTCCCCTGTGCTCACTCCCGATGGAGCCCATTCCACAGGTGGCCATAGCTGGTTAGCTGGGGGATGATTCTTCTCACACCAATGGTTTTCCAGCCCTGCAACAAATTGTCCCTTTTAGAGTCATATGATTCCTTTGCATTAGCAGGTCAATTCCAGGCCGATTCCAGCCGGTTTAATGGAGCATGGGAACACTTCTCCAAGTGCTTGGCTGACACGAGGGGAAGATGGATGGATGGTGGTGGCAGGAACCAGTGTTGCTGCAAGAGCAGCTCAGTGTGTCCCTGCTCTTTCTCTTCCTGCTCTTTTCAGCTGGGACAGCAGGAAGCTGTTCCTCAGTGTTGGAGCACTTGGGTGTGCTCTGGGCTGAGCATTAAAATCCAGGTGGCTTTTGGGTTTTGTCACTAAACCTGGGAGTTTTGGAGTCCCTGCCTCCCCTTTGCAACTCCAGCCTTGTGTATCTGCTGTGGTTTCCAGCTGTTGATGGTTTCAGGCACTGCATGGGCCAGGGCTGACAAGGAGCAGTGCAGGTCAGTGCATGGGAATATCCCTCTTTCTGCATGGAAAGGGTGCTCAGGCCTTGGCAGGGGCTGCCCAGGGAGCTTTGGAGTGCCCATGCCTGGAGGTGCCCAAGGAAGGGCTGGAGGTGGCACTGAGAGCTCTGGGCTGGGGACAAGGTGGGCATCGGGCACAGCTGGGACTCCATGGGCTGGGAGGGCTTTTCCAGCCTCAGGGATTCTTGGATTCTGTAATTAAACAGTAATGAGACTCTCCTTGGTGCTCTGGACTTCCAAAGGGAATTCGATTGGGAAGAGAGTTGAATGCAGCTGTGTGCAGGGTGGGCCTCAGGAGTGCCTTTGCCTCTCCCTCTCCCCAGGTTTAGTTCTTGGTAAAAGGAATGTTTTGGAAAGACAGGTGCCTCTGGAACGAAAACAAAGCTCATGTTTCACGTGACACTTGTGGAAAACCTTGAAATCTGAGACTGCCAAACCAAACTGCTGAAGGTGAGAACTCAGCAGTGGTTGAAGATCAGTCTCTCTGTGCTCCGTACAGCTTGCTGTGTACTATAAAAAGTTAAATATGGATTCTTGGATCTTGTTTCAGCTATCCAGGAATGATTTTACTGAGGAGCAGGGCAGATGTTGCTTGTGGTCTTACAGTGAGCACATACCCAGCTAGGAATGACACACTGACTATGGCAATCACACATGACGAGACTGTGTGCTGTGAATTTTGCTGAAGAGTATAATTTTAGGCACATTTTCTAGTAGTCAGGACAGTTGAAATCTAATGGCTATATGGGAAATGTCAGAATTCAGCAGTCAAACTGTCAAATTCCAAAATCCTTTTGGCACCATTAAATTCTGATCATGCAGAAGGGAGATCATCACCTGAAATGTTCAGTTTAAAGAAACTGCCTCACTTTGCAGGCACTGGTGTTGAAATACACACAGAAATACAGAAGGGTCACTATGTGCCTTCTGTGCTGGCCTAGAGATGTCTCTGTGCACATCTGGAGCAAAACCAGATGGGCAAAGGGTGCAACATTGTCTTTTGGTGTTTTCCCACTGTCTCAGAGGTGAGGATGAGCTCCAGGTCTCATCAAACCTCAATTTTTTAGTGATTCTCTGATTATTAAATGAGGAGCAACCAAAAGAGAGTGGAAGAGACCTTGAGGCTTTTCCACAGAATAGAAGAAAATTGATGAGGCTTGCTGACTGCAAGGTCTCCAGCAGGCCCTTCAGAGAACAGCTCCCAGATAAGCAGACCTTAAAAGACAGGATCAAGTAGTCCTTTTATTTAAATGCTTTCACACAATGTAGTATCACTTTTATTAGACTATTTCATAAAAAGTTCTATGCCATATAATCACAGTAAAATAAAATATGAGGGCTTGAAAAACTCTGCCAGGCTCTGTTAGCTGTGACTTGTCTCTCACCAGATCATAGGTATTCACCTGTGTCTCAACCCCCAGTTTTGTACATTGTAATAATAAAATCTTAAAATACAGCTTCATTTTGGAGAATATAATAACTTTGTGAGAATTACTCTAGTGAAAAATATGTTGTGTCATTAAAGATGGATGGTTCATAGAATTAATCCTACTTCCAGAGTATTCACTGATATATTTACATAGGTGATATCTCAGGATGGCTGAGGCTGAAGGGAGCACAGTGGGCACCTGGTGGCACCTCCCTGCTGCAGCAGGGCCATCCCAGAGCCCAGGGCACAGCAGTGTGTGCACACAGCTCTGCAGCTGCCCCAGGGAGGAGAGCCCAGAGGCTCTCTGGACAATCAGTCCTCTGCTGGGGTCACAAAGGAAGGTACAATGCCACAGCAAGGACAGGAATGAAATTTCTACTCTCCTTTTTTCCAGTCCTAAGGCAAATGCATGTGCTGCTGCAGTGCAAGACATGGCAGAGGAAGCACTTAGGAAATAACACCGGGCTCCGGCGGCTCTTTCTTACAGCCAGAAACACAAAAAAATCGTGTGATGGCATTGTCTTGACTTGCAGTTCCCCTCTCATCTGCTCCCTCTGGGGTTTTCCTCCAGAGTTCCTAAAAGGAGAATCCATAAAGGCTCTCTGCAGTCAGCAGTCTCTGCAGGCCCCTTGCTGAGGCTTTCACCACAACCACAAGTCAGGTTTCCTATGTGACCAAGATCACTTGCAGGAGATTTTGAGGCCTGGAAGGTGGGGGAAAGATTCTGCAGATATGCTTGAACAAACTCAGTCACTTAAATCACTGTGCATTTAACATAATTGTTCCTGAAGGCTGTGAAAACCTGGAATTATTTCACATCAAGTTGCCTCATTATGGAGGTTATTGGTAGTGCCACATTTAATTTGCTGGAAATGAAGTGCTGTGAGAAGAGATGCAATTTTCACAGTCATGGAATCTTGTTTTGCAGCATGGATATATAAACACACTTTTAAAACTGGGGTGCATTTATTGATTAATAAAATACTCTCAGAAAATTCTGGATCCAGTGGAAACATCTTGTGGGAACTCACCAGTTGTTTTCAATTGAGAGGTCGCACGAGGGCATGCTTTAATTCTAATTACAGGCATTTTCAACATCAGACTTAAAAATATATAAATGAACATAGAAAGTGGAGCCCTGTGCTTTGTTGGTGTCCTGGTTTGAAGGACAGGTCTCTGCTAGGGAAGGCAGGAGCCTCCCTTGGAATGAAGAATGTGAACCCCTCCCCTCCGAATTATTGTAATTTCGAAATTAAGGGGTTCTCAGGCAAAGATATGGGAGTAGGAATAACAGTTCTTTACTAGGATTTATAACAGAGCAAACAAACAACAACTCTTATGGCACTAACAACAAACAGAACCAAGGACCCGGTCCCGGCCCCCTGGCCTGAAGGCACTTCCCCCCCCCTCAGTGCAGTGATGGTCACAGCCGGCAGGGAGCACGTGCTATGGTGGTTCAGTCAGCAGGGGAAAACAAAACGGAAGAGAGGTTTTGCTTCACAAACCTCCTTGGAGCAGTCGATTCCAGTGCCCCAGCAGGATTCTTGGAAAGCAGCAAACTGGGACGGCAGGACGTCTCGGCAGGCGGGGGAGCGGGGCTGCAGCGCAGTGAAACCCAGAGCAGTGCCGAGGGAGCGGTGGGGGCGGGGGGCAGCAGCCGCCCGGCTCCTAGCCCAGCGAGGAGAGGCGAGCTCAGGGATTCCGGGCACCCGAGCAGATGGCAACAGGTTCAGTGGCTGCTCTCACAAGCAGAGGCTCACCCAAGAGGCAGAAGAAAACAGCTCCAAGGCAGGGCTCCAGCAGCAGCAGCGAAAAAAAAAAACTTCTCTCTCGCAGAGCTGTCTCTTCCCGTGTCCTCCTCCGAAAGCCAGTCCCGCTTCACCCTTCCCCTCTCCTTTTACCAGTCCCCAATTCTCGAGATATTCCTCCACCCCCCCCCCTTCGAGAGAAAACTCCCCGACAGAACAGTAAACATAGATGGGCCTTTTCTTTAGGCCTAGGTATAGCCTTTGTTTTTCTTAAGTACTCAGTAATTAAGGCTATTTAGCAACTGAATGGAAAAAAATTCTACACTGTTAAAAGGAAATAAAAGGAAAGACAACCCAACCCCCAACAGTTGGTGAACTGAAAGCTTTTGTAAGCTGCTTGTGACAACCTGGGAGTGTGAGCAGAGAACAAACATGAAGTTGTAAAGACACCTCCAAATGTGAAATTGTAGAAGGATGGGTCATGGAAAGCATTAACTGGCTGGAAACCCCTTCCTTCACACCTTTTAAGTTTTAATAGTTAAATATATTCAAAGTTTTGCTGGCTGTAAAACATCTGCTGTCCAAGGAGGTTTGTCCTTTGCAGAGATCCCACCTGTGCTCTATCCGCCTCAAGTTCAGCAGCAAAATGGGAAAATTTAGGTTGGAGATATGGGAAGGAATTGTTCCCTGGGAGGGTGGGCAGGCCCTGGCACAGGGTGCCCAGAGAAGCTGTGGCTGCCCCTGGATCCCTGGCAGTGCCCAAGGCCAGGCTGGACACTGGGACAGTGGAAGGTGTCCCTGCCCGTGGCAGGGGTGGAATGAGATGAGCTTTGAAGTCCCTCCCAACCCAAACCATTCCATGTACGATTCTTGTTGCTGGGACAGCCATAGTTGTGTGGCAGGTGATGAAGTATCAGCAGGAAGGTTGCTGTGGCTTCCCATGCACCATAATTCCACACTATCTTTCCCATGCAGTTGTTTGCCCTGCGAGATACCAACAATTTTACGGTCTTTCTTGCAACCCCTGGGAGTGAGTTATGGGTTCATTTCTGCAGGGGAGAATGAACAACATTAATGGGACTTTGGAGAGCAGTTTGAGTTGCAGAATGATGTATCCTTATATTTTGAAGTCCTCCTGTACCAATCTTTGGAGCAGATATGAAATCATTCAAATGGTGCTTTATGATCTCCCTTTAGGAAAACAAATGTCCGTAAACATCGCTCTCTTTTGATGCCCTAGGAAGTAGCTCCTACCTTTATATACTCATTATAGCCACTGTACTTATAAATCCTGCTGTCTTATCCTTTTATCTTCTTATTTTACCCCAGCTCTTGCATGTTATTTTGGTTCAAATTGGTAAAAGCTTTCGCATCACAGGGGAAGTTGGGTATTGAAAAATATGCCACAGAGGAAACACAGGGATCTTGGGAGTAGGTGGGTACTGATATGACTTATTTCCACTTGTAAGTCACTGATGAGAATTAAATTGAGGTCAGCCCTGGGCACAAAGGTTTATTTGAGAGTGTTGCTGTTGAGATGACTACAATTAATGTGTGACCTCGGCAGCACATCCTATTGTTCAGCAGTGAAAGCTGCTCCTCTGCTCCAGAGGGAGAGAAAAACGGCTTCAAAGGATTCTGTCAATGGTGTGGTAGGACACTGCTGGGGTCTGGCATCCATAAAATGACCGTGGGGCATCTTAAACTTGTTCGTTTTCTCCTTTAGCTCCCAGTTTCCGGAATCTTTCCCCTGGGACCTGTAAATTTAGCCCTAAGTGGTTCCCTGTCTCATTCCCACCTCTGTGGGTTCATTCCTGCTTTACAGCCATTGGGGAAAGGAGAAAGGAAAGGAAAAAGGAAAGGGAAAGGAAAAAGGAAAGGGGAAGGGAAAGGGAAAGGAAAAGGGGAAGGGGAAGCGAAAGGGGAAGGGAAAGGGAAAGGAGAAGGGAAGGGTTGAATAGCCCTTCCCTGCAGCAGTGTTAAGTCCAGGGATATTTACAGCCAGGAGCTGGATCCCATGTCAGAGCCATGATGCTCTCACAGTTTGCCCACCTGTGCACCTCTGTCAGTGCAGGTACAGTGGGTCTGGGTCGATGAGGCCAGGGCAGGGATGGAATTTCTCTTCACATCTTTTCCTGGTCCCTCCTGGGGCTCTCTCTGCCTTTCTCCACTCCTCACAGTAGGTGTTAGTTCAGGGTCATCTGCGATAGGCTCATTTACCCAGACTTTCCTCACATGAAACATGGATCATCACCACGATAAACCCTGAAATTCGTTCTAAGCCACATACTTACACTTAGGGCCTCTTTCACAGCCTTTTTTTAGTCACGGATACTTTTGTAGGTGTGTTATTCTCATGGCTGTGAAAGAGGAGGTGCAAAGCACTGCATGGGAGCACCTGGCAGGTTTCTGGGTTTCATCATGTGTTTGCCAGCTGTGGGTCACTTTTCAGCAGAAATTAAAACGTGTAAAACTTTCTTTTCTTCACACAGGAATTGTTTAGTGCAAATCACGCTATTACTCTTATTAACAGTGCAGCATTAACGCTCACGGATGAGTGAAGTTTTTCCCACAAATACTGTGTTAAATCCACGGAGAAATGATTTGGAATGCCACAGGATGTGCACCCAAAGGTTCTATTCTCCAAATCCTGGTATTTAATAGTCAGTTGGTGTTCCTTGCCTCCCACATGTTGCTTGGAAAATGTTCTCATTAGTTCAATCTGAGGCAAATCCAGTGTTTTGAGCTATTAAGGCCTTAAAAATCAGGCTGGATTTGGGATAGTAGAAAGCTGGTAGGTGTTATGAGACTCACACTGCTGTAGTGTAGTTTGGGGTTCTTGGTGTTTGGGGGCATTTTTTTGCCCAAAATTCACAGTATTTCTCTGTTAGACCTTTGTAAAGAACACATCTTGCCAGCTGGGATAATTTGCATGGCAGTTTTTCCCATTTCACTGCTCCTGCTGTTTAGGCAGGGATGTAATTTCAGTTGTAATTTGACACAGGCTGGTTTTTCTGTCACTGTGAAGATTTTGGTGAGGGGAGGTTTGCTCTCCATCTCTACTTGATGAACAATACAATATTCAGATGCTGTGTGGATCCTGCATTTCAATTTGCCTCATCATTGGATGAAATATGGAAAATGTTCAGTGCTGTGTAATCAAATAATTCAAACTCTGCCAAGGTGAGGAGGTGAGGGGTGGGAGTGCTGAGTTTATAAAGCAAACCCTGAATTCTGCACAATCTTTGATAGGTTTTAAAGTAGTTTTAGGAAAAGACTGAGGAAATGAAGGCCTGTCTTGTGAAGAGGGAACCTGGAGAATTTGGAGAACCAAGATAGAGAAACTCTTGGTGTGGGGTTCATGGAGAAGTTGGAATGCCACAAGTTGGAATGGTCTCAGGAGGGATTCATGTGGAGAGTTTGTAAGGATGAGTTGTTGTTCTGGTTCCTTCCTGTTGTATTTGGATGGCAGAGCATGGGAAACTGAGAGGCATTGACTTGGGGTAAGCATGACCCAGCACCAACTACAGCATCAGTGCCTCAGCAATGGAATTCGCATCCTAAATCCCACCCCACAGCACTGCACCAGCTCCTGGGAGGAAAAATAACTCAGTCCCAGCCAAACCCAGAGCTTCTGGGAGAGCAGGAATTTGCTTTGCTTCTCTTGGTCTTCAAAGGGGTGGAACAGGATCAGACGTGGAAGAGACACAAGGAAAATTCATGGGAGCATGTTGGACCGGGATATTTGGATGTGTCCATAATCAAAGGATTGCAGAAGCTGAGAGGGAACAGTTGATTAACTTTTTTTTTTTGTCTAGGAAAGACACATGTAACAGTCATATTTTTTGGAGCCTCTCCACTTTTCTTTAGTGATTCCCACACCATTCCCTGTGGGCAGCTGGGATTTGTGCCCCTAGCACTTGGCATTCTGATGACATCGGTGGTTTCATCACTTGTTTGGTTTTTCTCCTGGTTGTTGGGATTCTGAAGTTTCTTCATCACTTCACGTGCTCTACAGAACATTATTGTTATGCAGAGGAGAAAATACCTACGTTTTATTCAAGGGTTTTCCGTTCATGTGAGGTTCGTGTTAAAAAAAAAAAAAAAAAAAAGTGGGTTTGGATTTTTTGATTTTTTGAGTGTAATTTTCTTAGTGTAGCCTCTTCCAATTAAGAACTGCTTGATAAGAAACAGATTAATAGAAGAGCTCTCATGATATGAGAATTAAATGAGTTGTTTTTTTCAGGCTTGCAATTTTTCTCAGCAATGGTTTCAGAGTTGTAACTGATTTGTAAGCTTTAATAATCATAATATGCCATCACACCTTGCATCATTCCATGGATAAATCCATCTCTGCTTCCAGCTTGGAGTTTCAGCCCATTTAACCTGCTTGTGTTTTCCATGGTTTAATTAAAGTTTTTAATTACCACAATTTCAAATTGCCCATTCTGGCAGCCTGTGGATGGATGGAATGGGGATCAAATCATTGTCTTGGGAGAACGCTGGAATTTACAGTGGAATCTGTGGAACCATGCACAGTTCAGGTGGTTTTCGGGCATTTGAAAGCCAGTGTGTGCCTTCCTTCTCCATCAGTTACAGGCTTTTTGTAAAATTGCTTTCTCTGGCACATGGACAATGAGAATTCTGTGTCCCTGACAAATAAAATGAGTATTTTTCCCTCAGAATTAGTGAGGAGAGGCAGCCAGAATGACTCCCTGTCTATAATGCATTCATTTGGAGCAGAACAAATGATGTGAGATCCCTGCTGTCTGCCCGGGTTCCAATTTCACTACATGATGACTTAAAAGGGGGGAAAAAAAAATCGTGGAATGTTATTTTGCTCTATTTGAGATGTGGAAGGAATTTTAAGTTCTTTTATGTCGAGACCATTTTGGCTAGTAAATACGTAGCTGAATATTCGGCTTCAAACAGAGACAAGAATAATATATTTTGTCACATAAAATAATAGTATTACAACATAATTCTATGATATAACATAGCAAATAATATAATTCAGCTGAGAGGCTGCAGGGACTAAGGGTGAAACTGAAATCCTGGAAAGCATTTCAAACCCATCAAGAAAAGACACCCCTTATTGAAGGGAACAAATATATTTAACTGTCTCGAGAATGGAAACACCAAAATCATCCAGACTTTAAAGTCATTCTGATTTTTTTAAATTAAAATGCTTATGACACTCAAATATCCACAGAAATTAATGCTATTACGAAACCTCAGTAGCTTTAAAATTGATTATTCCATGTCAGCAGCAAAGGCTTAGAGTCACCTGTGATTTGGTAAAAGACACACTTGAGAGGAAAATCATCCTATTTTTTTGGCTTTTCTACCTATTGTGGCTTCAGTCAATGCCGTGGTTTTTACATTATAGTCAAAAGTCCTTAAATCATCACCCCTCAGCCTGCTGAAAGCAGTGGGGCTGTTCATTGGGCAATGCTGTCAGAAGGTAACAAAAAATAAAGACCGGCCACTTAAACCCTGGATTTTTTAATGATTTCCTGTGGGATTGAACCAGAGTTTCTGGATATTGGGGTTTTCTTCTTTTATTTTTGCTTATGGCTGAGGCATGTGGAGGATGTGGAGCTGGCAAAGGGGTAAATTTTAATGTTCTCCTGCTTTTTGTCCAGCAAAGCCTGTTCCCAGGCTTTACCAATGGGAAATTCCAGTTATGTTACCAATATATGGTTCCTTTTTTTCTATGAAGACTCTGTGATTCAGCTGATGAAATATTTTTCTCTGCATTTGATTTCACTCCTTGTTTTGCTCAGTATGAGGGAAAAGGCCTGAACAAGGGTCATGGAACTCCATCGTTTAATTTAGGGAGGGATGGGATCAGAGGGTCTGGTTGTCAGGGAAGAAATATGAAAAAATTCTGTGTATTATATGCTGGATATAAAATACTGGCTATAAAATTGTAGATATATATTTACAGATAGTATTTAACTTTTAAGTAGTGAGAGTGTGATGTTTGCCAGCAATAAAGGATTCATTGCAAGGTAAAAGGGTACCAACAGCTGGATCATAAAACAATTTCCCCCAATATGGCATGAGAAGAAATTACACTTCTCATGGATAGCAGAGAAATCCTGCTGCACACAAATGGGATCAGTTAAAGGGGGATGAATGAAAGGAATCTAATTAGGATGGGCATATGCTTTGGTGAACTCATAATGGCCACATTAAAAACAACAACAACAACAAAAAAAACAACAAACAAAAAACTCCCATTTATTCTGAGCATGTTCTGGCTCCAGATACAGCCAGAGCCAGGAGGGGGAAACTGCAACCTTGGAATTCCTCCTTTGAGCTGACTCTGCCTTGGCTTGTCAAGGAATCCCAGAATGGTGTGGGTT